>JANTCA010031980.1:0-21273 GCA_024741275.1 Chironex yamaguchii | reverse complement strand
CACAATAGCTGCACTAAATGGGAGCCGACGGGGCTCGAACTTGCAATCCTCAGACTTAAAAGCCAACACTCAAACCTTCGTGTTTAAAATGTTGTTAAAGTTACGAATAAATTTCTACAATTTTTTGAAATGAGGAGCCATGTTAATATGGCCAGCAAACGGAAAAAGAAGCAGACTATGTGAACAAAGCACTGTGTTCCGTCTCCCAAACCAGCGGTGATATTACCACGATACAAGGAACACCGTGTTCGATAAAATTTCAACGTAAGCCGGCGTATTGACACAAGGCACTAAGGCTAAATGTTATTGACCACAGTTTGTGAAGAGATCTCACTTCAGAAATTTGCGAGTATAACATACAAAACCAAAAGACATATTAGAAAAAGAGTATGCATAAAACATCATAACACCGTATTTTTGATAAGAACGTCTTATTTGTCCCCAGTACTCAAACGTCCTTAGCAATATCCCTGATTTGGGCACAAAATGTCTCGGTAAACTGTCAACTTGTCTCGCGATTTTCGTCACAAAAACCAAATTTCGAGTCAATTTAAGTCTTAAATCGAATTTTCCTTGCAACAGTGTTCACGTGACTGGTATGGACTCAGTTGACACATTTTGACCCACGATAACATAATCTGAAGGTGAAATAATGTTGATGTAAATTTGTCTGAATACAAACTCACACTTGCTTGATGTTAAACTGTTTTTCGCTGTCTGATAAGGCCAATTGCAGTGGCAAGTCAGTTATGAGTTATAGTGTTGTAATGGATGTCAATCATCAATTGTTGCAAAAAAGTGTTTTATTTCCTTTTTGACGGAAACATTGAAGTTCCTTACTTTCTTGGATAGGAAAAATCAGCACTGTATTTTCTTAACATTTTTAGAAACTGGGTACTAGACACTTTCTTATAAAAGACGTGCACCTGATTTAAAGGCACATTCAAATCACAACGGTCTCCCGTCCTTAGCAAGTTAAAATATCGATTTGTGACATGTATAAAGATTCAAATAAGAATTTATTAACATTGGCAGTCGGAGTAGCAATGACGCACTCCACAGAAATCACAATAATTTACAAGTGTGTCTAATTCAGTCGGTGTTACTGGAAACTTATGTTGCCACAACGTACCATACAATGAATGTTGCCAATGCATTCGAATGTATAGTCAAGTCCACCATCAGTCATCTCAACCAGAACCTACAATTCAAAAATAAAAATAGAAAATATCATGATTTTTCCCTGTGAAAAGTAATTTGTTTATTCAAATAGAAAAATTGTTTCTCAAATGCATTTGTAAGAACCCTACTGTTTCCAAAGTAAACAACAACAATCATTTGTGCGACTCCACCTTGTCAGTTAGAACTTCTGCATTAATGCGCTTCTTAAGAAAATTGACCTCGACTGCCACGATGTATACTGCTACAAAACAAATCTTGCCAGTATGGCAATCATTGGTAATGAACTGCGGGTGAAAACAACAGGACGAGTGGAAAGGACCTTGGTCACACATCGAGATTAAAGAATAGTTGTAAAAAAACTGAGTTAATTCAAAACATGATAATTCTTCATATTCAAAAGAAAGTTAAACACTGTAAAAATTTCTTGTGACGACGGACTTGCAGCGCTAATTTCCTCCTTCCACGTCCCTTTGAAACTTAAAAAGGAAACGAACGGAGACGAAGCGAATCAAATATTTTTGTAATGAAATGCAAAGTGGTCTCTATACAATTAACAAAGGAAGTTGAAAAACATTGGTCATTTTTGCCTGTATATTCCGAATAAAACTTATTATGGTTTCGTGGAGTCTTCTAACATTGGCTTAAAGAGAATCTTTTGCTTCTTACATGCCACAAAACAGTAACCTTGCTTTGACTGTCAACAAGAATGCAGTGGTGGATCTTAAGTATCAATACAGGAGCAAATACGCCTTAGTCATAAACCTTGGCTTTATTAATCATGTCAATATTAAACAAGACAAGAAATATTTTCTTGAATTAATCCAACTATAGGGTGGTTCATTTATTCTAGTTTCTTTAGCAAAAGTTGATGTACTCGGATATACTTTTCCTCGAAATTTTCTTACTAATAACTTTCGTTATACCCACCTTAAAATCATTCAGGAATAAACAAGACTACACTCATGTCTAAAAATTCAAGCAATTGATAAATATTTTACTGGATTAGCCCTAGGACTTCTCTTGAGTAATATCAAAACTGGGATTCAAAAAACAGTTAACGCAATTAAAACACAGTCGAAAACGGTCACACCACCTTTAGTGTGAAACAGGCTTATACATCTCAACAAGTGTATGAGCAGGAAACAACCATCGGAAGAACGAACTGTCATACAATACCTGCTGAATTGGTCTATCGTAGTCCTTAGGATTAACAAATTCAGTTGCGCCAAACTTTTTAGCTAAGAAAAATGGTATAAAAATATTGTTGTCACTTAAACTTATTTGAATCCACGGTTAAACAACTTGACGTTAGACGTCCGCTTTAGAAAAACATGCTGTCGCCATTGACAAGTGATGATAACGTGACTGTTTCGGCTCCAGTTGACGCATCTGAAGATCGTCTCGCGGAAGCTCAGATCTTTGGCACCTCGAACCATATATCACAAAGAACGAAAAATGACCAGAAGAGTGGCAGACGCAGAATAATGACTGATCATTTGTAGCACTTGTATCCACTCACTTCCTAAACAATAACTTAAATATTGTATGCTAAATCACTATGTTGTCTCTTGGAAGGTAAGACGAAGGAGTCGCAACCATTTATTTTGTGTTTGCATCCAAGCCGTTGTGGCAGAAAATGCTTGAACACTACCTACTGCCTGCATCATTCGTCCTCAGAAGTAGCTGCAAATACAAAGTCATTGTCAGGTAAATTTCTTCATGCGTTCACTGGTATGTCAGCTATCTGGGTAGAAAAGCTGAGAAGGAAAAATAAAACCGTTACATTAAACGCAAAATAGTACAACATTGAAAACATTGAAGTATACCTGTCTCGAACTTTGCTGGGTTCAAATCAACACCAATTATCCTAGAAGCTCCGGCTACTTTGCAACCCATAATCACTGCTAGGCCGACAGCCCCGAGACCCCACACCGCAACATTTGACCCTGGTTCAACCTAGAGTAATAAATACAAGAAAAGCAAGTTAAATTTCGACAAATGATGAGCTCATTCTTCATACTTGTCATTATGAAATGTGCCGTTCAAAGTAGTATGGTATTAACATGGAAATTCTAGAACCGGCTAAATCAAAAGTAGGAAATAGCAGAGGGAAAAAATGTAATGATTAAACTGTTGCGGTTCTTATAGTGCTCTTTTAAAGACAGACCTGACCCCTAATCTGCTGAGCCAAACAGCTAAATAGTAATGATTAAGATTCTTAGACCTCATCCAGTTTTAGACAACTTGCACATGGAACATTAAAACATTATATCCGTTCCGAAAGTGTTTAAAGAGAACTTTAAAGTGTTCCTAAATTGGTTTGGATAACTGATCCAACATGGTCCAGCATAAACGGGAGGCCAATGCGTACCGCTTGGTCAGCTCGTAAACCTTCCCTTTGCTAGGAATGTGTTAGCCCTACTAGAAGTAAGGTCTGCTTTAGCTATCACGAAAGATTCAGACCTTGGATCACACCACTGTAAACACGATGAGCCTCAATAACGGAGGGTTGCTGAGAGAACCCTTAATAATATCCAACAATAAAATTTAACCTAAATTCGTTATTAACACATGTAACAACTAACAGTGCATAACGTCTTAAAAAAGAGATAAAAAGACAAAAATAAGACAGAAATTGACCTGTGCAGTATTGAGAGCAGCTCCATATCCAGTGGAAATACCGCAACCAAGTAAGCAAACTTTGGATAGGTCTGCTTTTTCATTCACCTAATGGGAGACGATACAAAATAAATCTCTTTGTCAAGAATGAAAGCTATGTAATATTACGTCTAGGTTTATTATAGTAATGTGCCGGATAGACGATGGGCATTTAATGCGATTTACGGTAGTATAAACTGCAGTCTTGAGTTACATTCAGTAATACAACGTAACAAGGAAGTGCATATAAACCAAACAGAGGTACAATAGAAGTAAGAATTTGCCAAATCAGACGAAATTTTCGTCCCGATCTGGCAATACTTTCAAATTTCAATAAGACTGCATTTGAAGGATTTTCGCGGTTTGCCTTGCTCACATTCCAATCAGCAAAGATATCGTTTGTTTTATTTTATTGTGTGTGTTTACGTTTGTTTTACTTTGTGTGTATGTGTGTGTGTGGGGGGGGGGGGTATTTGTGTCCCCATACTAATAGGATGACCCATCAATCGCCACTCAGAGCTCAACCCAGAACGTCGAGGTTCCTCTTCGTGTATAGTGTCCATGATTGTGCAAAGCAACAAGGCATGGAACTGCATTGTCTGCTTCACACGGTGACAATGCCTCATCTATGATTCACGTGTGCGGAAAAAAGGTGCGAGATGCGTAACATGGTAGTCGTGGTATACAAAATAACAAACTAAAGTTAGTGGCTGAATAGTTCATATTCAGTAATCTAAAAACAGGCCATTTTTCTTGATGAAAGTTTCAAATAAACTTACAAACCTTGCATACAGATATCTCTGCAACAACAGTGTATTCGGAAAATGTACTTGTACCCATAAAATGGTACAAAGTCTTCCCCTTGCATGTGAAACGACTTGTTCCATCTGGCATGACACCGGCTCCTTGTGTACTCCTGGGGAGAAACAACGTCAGTGTTTAACAAGAAATTTGTAGTATCATACAACAGGCAGCACGCAAGAAGCATTACCTCCATTAAGCTGCAGGGCACCAACCGTCAATTTTCAACCATGTGAAAGGTTTAAGACCAACAAAAAATTCTTTATCTACTGCTTGCTTTGACAAATGGTCATAATCATCGTCATCATCATGTTCGATAATACATTCTTTTCAATTTTGCAGGCTAAACTTCACAGTAATTCGTCAGACGTGGAGTACATGGCTATTTCAGAATCTGAAATAATATAAGAAATAAATGTGGACACACTGCTAGGAGTAGTGTCAGTTCGACCCCGTGTGTGGTGATAAAATTTAAAGAGACCAATAAGTAATAATGGTCTGTTCTTTTACTTTATTTGACACTGAGAAGCGTGGCTTAGTGTATATTAATACCAAGTCACAGGCCACATTTTTTATTGCAGTCCAAAAGATAGGAAGGCAATGTCAAAAAGTATCTTGAGCAAAACGATTGAAATTGATGAAATTGATGAAATTTAAAAATGATACATAAATGTTGCGCTTTACACTGCTCTAATCTACAAACATTTGGTATAAAAGGACTGGGCCGATGGACGATATCATACTCATATCAATGCAGAAAATGAAAATTATGTAGCAGTCTTGAGGCATCTTAAGACGTTGATTTCCAAGGCCACTATGGTGTTGAGGAATCTTCTAGCTGATTCACAAACACAAAAGTGTTCGAACTCAGAAAGCTAATAGAAACGTTCTGAAAGATGAAACGTCATCACATGATGTCAAGTTACGAACAACTGCAAACATTTATAGAAACACAACAAGACTTATCACAAAGGTACATGCTTACAAATGTGAAGACTCCCTAATTATTCACACCTTGCCCACCTAGTCCTGAAACAAACCAATACATCGCACATGACAATGTCAACATCCTAAAAAGCTAAAACCCACGAACTATGGCGGCAACACAAAGGACCTCAAAGAGAAAAGCAAAGTTGCTAATCTAGAAAACAAAACTAAGATTCAGACCCACATATTATTGAAGCAAATAGTGAAGCTTGCAGGGTTTTAGAAAACGGAAATAAACTGCCATCAACTACAAGGAATTAACACTCAAATATTGAAGTCAAGGAGTAGAAAATTTTAGTGTATATCGATTTGAATCATCCGAGTCGTATAACCTACACAAACGGAACCTGTCTGTTTTTAAGAACATATCTACCATCCAACTTAATGTCCAGGCATACAACAGCTACACAGATGTTAAACCTCAGTTAGGTCAAATGTGCGTTTCCAAACCGTTATTAAGTCTACGTCAACTGTAGAAAAGTATCATGAAGTACTATTGTCTATCTAAATTAAAACTGCAGGATTTGTCAAAAAAATACGCTCATCATCACGGTCAATGCCAAAGAAAACCAGGTTGAATTGTCCAAAATGACAGTACTTTCATCTATAGTCACTATTAAATGCTCGTTATTAATGAAAAAAAGATAATATGTTTTCAGTGACAATAAATCCTGTCTCAAAAGCCTTGCATTTAAACGTAAATATACATCAGACAAGTGTTGTATATTTGTTCAATTTATCTTGGCTTATTATCCCTGACGTCCCTTAGATCCCCGATGTCATCAAAGCTCACTTTCTTATTTCCTCAAACTCACACACATAGACTAGCCTTATTCAAATAAAGAACAGTGTTTGGCAATACGATGGACGAGCTGAAGTAATAAGCTTGAGAAGGGTTTATTGCTGACAAATTTACGCATTAAAATTCACTGGACAAGAAAAAAACCGCTAAAAGAACATTGTTGGCAAACACAAACTAACCCCCAAGTAAAACATACAGTGCTTGGTCCAGTAAAATACCTTTTAGTACACAATGAACTCAGCCTGATCTAATTAAAAAAACCTTCACACAACATAGATTACAAAGATATCCCTTCTATCCTATGATAAAAAAGTACCTTCTGGAGAATTGTGTTACATCTCTTTCATATGGATAGCTTAAATACACATTTTATCACCATCAATTAACGTGTTCTTTTACATAACAGGGAAGTTGCTATTTACGTGGCATTACTTTTTTTCTCACACATTTCTCCCTGATTGATATCTTTCTTGTAGCTATATACCTGCCTTACTTTTACTTTCCTAATTTTTGTCATTTTTGTTTTCTTTGTCGGCGTGCAGGGATCCACCCCGTTTTCTGTATGGTCCATGGTCCACATCGAACAATTCACTCCGTTCCACAAACAACTGAGCAAGGCTGTGCTTGCCTCCCTTAAGGTTTTACAAAAATGTATTACTTTGGGGCAAGTATGTAACCATTAGAATACATAATGCATAACTTTACCACCCTTTTGAAAAAGTGATTTATCTTGCAAAAGCATTGAGCTAGCAAGCCATAGTCATGCTACAATTTTTCAACCCAGCGTTAAATTGTCTCCATTTCCTTTAGTTAAACAGTCCAAACCTGGGTAAAAAGGCAATAATTTTGCGCATCCAAGAAAACATTTAAAATACATTACACATAGGGCACAGAGGTGTTTATTTTTCACATACCTGATGACACTACACAAATTGGTCTTTGGATTATTGCAGAATTTACAGTTCCTGCATTGTGGTACATACAGTGGTATAACATGGTCACCTGTAGCAAACCGGAAAACATCACAACAGTAGAAAACGTAAAAGTTTATAAAATACCATAACTGCTCAAATAGATGTTAGGTTTCAATTAGTAGAAGTCTGAAACAAATGTAGGAGCCTAGGGCAACTTTATTGATGTAAATGGCACACCTAAATAAGCGCAAAGTTTAAAAATGGGTTTGGAATTTAAATTGAATTTCAAAAATTAGTTTAAATTTCCAATGGTAACAAGGTATTTGTGTAGATTATTCCTTAAAGGGGGCATAAGCATAAATATCTACATACAAAATTTAGTAAAACATATCCTTTTCCCTTAAGCACATTTTTAGGATAGCTACATTGAAAGTGAGTAAATTTCCTTGAGTAATATCCTTCCTTGGACACTTCTCTATTTGATAAGCACTTTAAGATTAGCACTCGTCTTGAATAGGTTGCAAAAATGTTTGGGGCCAGAGCTTGCATTTTGAAAAGCACTTGGTATTAATCAAGCATTTACAGCATTTCCATTATATCTCACAAAAAGGGATTCTTCTATTCAAATGATTAGCGATAAAGAAGCACCAAGTGGTATTTAACAATTAATTACAAAATTTGCAACTTTACCATCTTATTAAGAGAAAAAGAAGCAGTTCATCCAATTTTGGGCATACAAGGCAGTTCTTTTACATAACTAAGACCTTAAAGGTCTAAATATTTAAAGATGGATCACTTCTGTTATGAAGAGTGGTCAAGTTACAAAATTTTTATTAAATTCTTCTGTTAAAAGCCAAGCACTGAGTATTTGTGTTACCCACAGTTATGTTGACTGAAAACGTGAGATCCTATATAGGTCATAAACTCTTTACAAATACAGTGACACATAATATGTAAACCTCTGTTATTTTACATGTCCAGACTTCAATGTGATAAATATTAAACTGAAATTAAAACTAAAATTATGGTCCCAGGCATTGGTTATGATCTCCTAAAAGACTCAGGGTCATATCCTTGTGCTGTCTGCCATACTGGAGTTGGTGCTAGTTCAATTATGTGCTCAAGATGCAACTATTCGGTGCACATAAAATGCAGTGTTATTACAGGTAGACTTACAGCTGACCCAACGTTTGTGTGTCAAAGGTACTGTGGGCCTTCCTGTCCGATTGATGGAGAACCTGCAGTAAGTGTACGTTATGTTAATGAAGTTTCCACAACAGCTCTTCTGCAAAAGCTTGAAATTACTGACATAATTGATGTCCTACACTGCAGACGTCTACGATGGTATAGTCATGTCCAAAGAGCTACAACTGCCATCAACAATGATACAAAACTGGTTATCCCTGTATGGGGGAGATGTGGCAGGCCCACGAAAATGTGGGCTGAGTGTATTGGTAATGACCTGACTGCTCTAAACAAAATACTGACCCACTTGATAGAGCTACATGAAGAGTTGAAGTTAGAATAAGCCTGGTGTTGCCTATCCTGGATTCCAGAAACTTCACAGCGCCAGAAATACAAAAACAGGATGGATGGATGATGATGGATGAACCAAATTATGGATTGTGAATTGACACGCTCCCACATTTTGCATTCATAATATCACACTAATTATAATGCATCAAATGCATAAAACTCAGTTTGCCAAGTTATACATTTGTGTTAATCAAACAATAAAACAGGACCATTTCTCTATAGGGATCACCTGCTTATCAAGGATATCAAACCAACAAAATTTATATACAATATAAGAAAAATTGCAGTACAATATATATATATATATATTCTTAAAAGATTTAACAAGACATAAAAATATTTTACCTGGCTTCACACTTGTTACTCCTTCACCAACACTTTCCACAATACCACCACCTTCATGACCAAGAACAGCTGGAAATTTTCCCTCCGGGTCATGGCCATCAAGAGTGTAAGAGTCAGTGTGGCAAACCCCAGTAGCTAAGATTTTTATCCTAACTTCCCCAGCCTTTGGTGGTGCAACTTCAATTGTTTCTATAACCAATGGCTTCTTTGGCTCCCATGCAACTGCAGCCTTGCAAGTAATTACCTTGTAAAAGCATTTAAAAAATTTCACACTTTGATTATGAAAAGTATAAAAATTTTAAATATAAAACTATAAAATTTAAATGAGAAATAATGGCTTTCTTTGGTACACACGATCTCCTTGATACAATAGTCTTGTAGCACATATGTTTGACAATTACTTTACACTAGATTATGGAAACAAAGACTATGTCTAAAATAAACTAAAAAATAAGTTAATTAATCTTAAAAAAACAAGAGGTCTTGAAATGTTGACCAATACTGAGAATACAGTTGGTCAAATACATACCTTTACTCTCAAAAGATGAAAACCCAGCATTCAATATAACATTGCCAACAGTACATAAGTCTCAAGGTAGATCATCAAGTTCTGTCATTTACAAAAAAAATGTATGGGCAGGACTTCTCAAGGTAAGTCATCATGTTCTATCATTTTCAAAATGTATGGGCAGGACTTCTCAAGGTAAGTCATCGTGTTCTATCATTTTCAAAATGTATGGGCAGGCCTTCTAATTAGTACAGAGTTTCCACCAGTAACACTGGAAAACCTTATTAATAAAGCACATCTACCCTAAAAGAAACATTCACATCACATTTGCAAAGCCATAACGGCAAAAACCTTGTCATTCTATAATCTGTCACATCGTGAGAGCTCAAACTCCAGTCATCAATTTGCCATCTGTGTCATGGTTGCTGGCAAGCAGATTAGATCTGAACACTAGATATCAATTCTTGCATATTGCTTATCTTAACCACATTCCATATTCTAAATAGTGTTTGACAAAAAAGTATAAAAGGTTTCTTCCATCATACTTAACACCTGCTTTGGAAGTGGAGACAAATTGTGATTGTTGATAGGCAACAAATGTAAGTGGCCATCCTATGCATGCAGTAAATCACCTGAACTTCAACCCCCTCCCTCCTGAATACACCTGTGTGCTTTTGCTCTACCCCCTCCTTGCATACATATGCAATTGATTAATGAATGTGGCACCCCATTGAAAAATTTTCTATTCTGCATTTTTTTCTTTCCCCAACAATTATTCATGTTTGATCATTTAATAAGTACTGTTTGAAATTATGCTTCATACAATTATTTGCATGCCATTGGCTGATTAAAAAATAGCTTAATCAGACAAAAATGAAAATCACTGCTTGATCCACCATTGTTCTTCTTCGCAAGTCTTGCAATAATTTTGTCAATATAGCATAGATAAACAATAGTGTGAGCACTTTTTGTAAATAATGCATGGAGCCCTCGGTTGCATGTCTAAGTTGATTGTCTCAACGATGTCCTGCCCAATGTGCTAGTCTTTTAAATCTTAGATGTTGGAACATTCTGTTGTGAGGTCTACACTTTTGAAGAAACTTATTGAATAAGATTTTTCTTACACATCTGCAAAATCTTGTTTGTTACGTCAGTGGCATTAACAGTAAACAAATCATCAGTCTCTCTGTTATTCAATTATCATACTTTTCTTGTTAAGTAAAATTAATGGACACAATTTCAAAATTCAAGACTACCTAGAAAGTTGAATTACAATGAGACGTAGTGCATACATACACACCTATCAAAACCCCCTCCCCTCTGTATGCACCAGTTTGCTTTTGGCCTGACTCTCCCTCCCCCTAACTGCATACATACTTTACGGATGGCCCCTAAGGCAGCTACTCCAGTGCCAAGTCCTTGATTCTAAGCCAGAATGGTCTTGATACCCGTTCTAGTATGAAAATTATCTATGAGCCAGTATCTGTCACAGCCCACAAAAGAAAGAGTAGAACAATGACTGATGAGAAAAATGTTATGCTTAGCACCAAAGAAGTTGGCTCATTTCACAAAATTTTGCTCACCAAGTTGTAACTGAGATCAGTATAACATCAAGACAAAATACAAGCTCCCTTGGAGAAAAATATCCCTCTAACCATTTACCATTTTGCAATACCATTTGCATGAAACCTGTAGCAGGAGCAGCGGTAGAGCCATAAGTTGAGAATTACAATAGTAACATTGTCGAGACTTTACTAAAAGGCACAAGATTCCATATCAACTGACGAAACATGGAATTAGGAAGAGAAATGATGGCATTTAACTAAGATATAACACAAAATTACCAATGTCCATCAGCTGTTTAGTAAATAGACCATGGAATTCAGTGTAGAATAGTTGACAAAACAGGAAGCATTTGTGGTTTTTCTACAACAATTAAATGATACAAGATTGTTTCCTTGAGTGAATGATTTTGGGTAGCTGATACATAATAACTATTGCTTTGTTTTAAAAATAGAATGCTTGCCTCCTTCACACCATTTAAAAGTTCAAAGATTGTGCACTGTTGTTTGCATTTTTACGACTATGTGCTCTATTTCTTCACTTTTAAAGCTTTTATATGTTTGGTAAATTTCTGCTGTCCCAAGTCAGTCTTAGGTCAATAATCACAAATGCTGATCAAGGTGTGCTTAGAAGTTTGTGATAATTGTCAGATTTTGTGGTGTTCTGATAAAAAGCACCTTCCTTTTAAAGGACCAATACATTTTAGAGACACATATAAAAACTATTATCACCAGAAGAACATGAAAATTGATGTGTGGAAACCAAAAGCCTGTATTGGAAGAAATAAAGGAAATGATAGAAAGTAAATATCTTGGTAAAAGAAATGGAAATGGACCAGACACGAATAAAAAAAGCTTGGAAACATGGCTGGCTAGAACAAACAAAAGGTGAGAGATGACTGCTACACTCAACAAGGAACATGTCTTTGAACATACAATGAAAAACTACTTAACTAACTGTCCTTCTTTACTCCTTTATCTTTAATGTGTTTTCATGTACTAATAAACTGGCCACTACGTTGTCCAACCATATTAAAAGATGAAATCCTTGTAACATAGAGAGAGACACAGTATTACCTAACACAGTAAATTTTCACTTCAGACTTCACAACGATCTCTTAAACCTTTTTCATTTTACACCAACAATTTATGCTTTTGCAACACAAATCAATTGCAGAAAAAAAATGAAAAACTACACGGAAGAAATGCAACAGCCAATGAGGGACTGGAAAGTGCTAGAAAATAATATGATTGGTCAATTCCTGCTGTATGCCAAGTAGACTATCAACAACATGTACAATAAATCCAAATAAACATAAAACAATGCCCACCTAAATACTTCTACAATAGATCAAGAATAAATTCCATGAAACATATTAGAGTACGCCCACCTAAATACACTTACAATGACAAGTACAGAATGACAGAAAAAGAAAACATCGTCCATTATGGCGTGCACCCTATATGTTTGTATGCTCCAATGCAGGGAAAAGTATGTGGTTGATGGGTTTGGTCCAAGTCAGTAAACTGTATTTTCCAATACACAAGTTGTAAATATGTTGTAATGGAAGACAATAAGTAGTAATGGTTGTGAGGGATATCTTTTGCAAAAATCAAATGGAAAGTATGTTACTAGGTAACAAGGGCTTTAAATTGGAAATGGAGTGAACTGAGAGTCCAACAGTTTTTGAGACAGGATGCTGACTATTTCTATATATGAACAGCTCTTTCAGGCCTCGAGACAGCAACCAAACAGAATAATATGGCAGTCAAAGGTTGTTATGTAGTTGGTGAGATCATTGCTTGGGCAGGAAAGCCATCCACAGAAGTCTGTAGAAATATACAAGCTGCAATTCTACAGAAACTAGCTGTAGAATGCTTTTGAGAATGCTTGTTTCTGAAGGAAGGAGTTTGTTGGACTAACAACAACACATCACTAACAATGAAAAGGAATAAAACGAACTTGTAGCACTTCTTGAAAGAAAACTGGAGGAGTAAGGTATGATGGAGACCATTGCTTTGCACTGCATTATCTATTGGCAGGCCCTTTACAGCGAATACTTCAAGTTTAGCAATTCTATATCTGTCAATGTCAAATTCAATAGAAAATTAGATCCAGGGGTTTAAAGCACTTGAGGTTTCATGCTTTTTTAGAAGAAATGGAGTCAAATATAATGATGTGCTCTACTTCACCATGGTAGATTTGCATAGCAAGGGAATGAGTTTTAAAGAGCTTTTAGTTGAAAGCATAATTGAAATCATTCATGAAGACATTATTATGTCAATGCCATTGTGATGATACAGGAGACATTCGATCACAGATTTGCAGATGCAAAAGCGCTTTTTAAATTTTTTCACACCCCTTCTTATTTTTGCAACACATATTTGTGTGAAGATATTTTCTCCACTTTAAGCTTCAATAAGAACAAGTACAGGTCTAGACGATCATATTCAAGCCATACGTAGGGTCTCAACTGTGATATCTGAGGGGAAGTGCTACCATGTCTTCTGTTGCCAGAAGTAGGCAAGAGAAGCCACATTTAAAAGAACTGTTCATGTTCTTCAATGTTCCATTTACAATAATAACAGTTTATACCAAGAAGAACCTACTGATCTTAAAAAGCTGTTGGCAATGCCTGGTAGAGTCCAACCTCACCGAGACGCCTGCAGCCACAAGGAAATTTGAGTTCAGGATATCCTGGACTAAAAACTGATGAACCTGATAAAAAATGGCAAGAAGCTCAATGAAAAGACAAAGAAAATAGAAAGGGATATGTACCTGAATAAGATACCGAAGAATTCTGGATGTAAAGAAATTTATAAAACATTGATGACTCCACACACCTCAAAGCAACTGATGTAGCAGGGAGGTTGACAAGGACAGTACAATTGTCACCTGCTTGTACATTAATATGATAGACCTGATGGGCTTTGGTAAACAAAGACTACCATTCAAAATCTAACTGCCATCAAAGTGAAGTACGTACAATATAAAGTCATTTAGGGAAAGCAACAAATACTAGGTGTCATGCCAGTGGTCAGCCAACAAGCTGATCTTTACTGAGCACCAAAACAAGGCCAATCATTCCTGACATTTGAAGGTGATAAAGGTGAAATAAGCTTAAGAGAAACTGTGACCCGTCAGGAAATGGAACAAAGAAAACACTTGGTGCCAATGAGAACATAGTTGAAGTCCTTTGTGTGCATGCAAAAGAATCTAGCAGATAATGATAGCATTCAGCAATGTATCCAGCTGGAATTAAATACTGTGGATGCAGTATTAGCAGCCAACCTTTGGCACCTCCCAAAAAGTAAACAGTAAAAAACTGTCCAAGTCTGTCCAAACTTAAATTGGTTCCATTAATTTAACATCAATCAAATGCTTTGTTGTTTACTCAATTCATTTATAAAAGAAACAAAGAGGTGATCTTTTTATTTTTCTGGGAGAAATTATTGTACTGAATAAACTATCAACTGGGATGTGCCATTTCCAGCAACAAAGAAGTATCAAATTCAAAAATGTTCAGCTCCTCAGATCTTGCCATGGGCAAGCCTCACTTGACACTAAAATTCTAGATAGTAATAGTGTCCAAAAAACTCTCAATATGTCACTGGGATGACACTGTAGTAAGCAAAATCTCACTGCTTGAGATTGAGCCCACCTTACAAGCTGGTAACTGTATAGTGTTACTAAGAATCTACTTCAATGACACAGTGCTAGCATTTAAGTCTCATCCACATGAGCAATTTTTTGTGAGATGTTTTTGCTCATGTAGCTGAGGTCAAATTAGGGAAATACCACACTTTTACACCTGAAAATTGTGAAGTAGCAAATTTGCTTACATAGAGGACTTGTCAAATGCACTTGGCAATTTTTACTCGTCTCAAACCTTTACTTCTGACATTTGTGTTCACAATGTTTCTTTCTTGTTGACCAAAACCATTTGCTTAAAGTTCTGGCATGAAATAAAAACGTGATGGGTGAAATAAATTGAATTGAGCCTAATGCACAGGCACCACTGGTCAACAAGTGGAACTTGTCAAAGAAAATGTGCTGTCAACTACACAAGCAAGTAGACTTGTCAATGAAAAGTAGCTTGTGTAGATAAGGTTTCAATGATATTAGGCTCACGGATATCGGGAAACAAAACTGGAATGAGAAGTGGGTGAGGTCTACTACATGATAATTTAGAAAGTGCCCATAAATTGGTGTCATAGGAAGCACATGTCAACAATGGTAGATTAAGGGGTTAGCATCCGGGTATCCAAGGTATTCAGTGAATACCCTTAGATTTTAGTGAAATCATGTTTTTCAATATAGACCTTTTCGGTGTTACATCACAAGGCCCATTGTCAATGGCAACGATCCGATGAAGGGGTTAACTATGAGGTCCATCAACAGCGTTTACTATAGAGCATGGTCTTGTTTTGT
Organism: Chironex yamaguchii; assembly: GCA_024741275.1. NCBI lineage: Eukaryota > Metazoa > Cnidaria > Cubozoa > Chirodropida > Chirodropidae > Chironex > Chironex yamaguchii. The sequence continues at coordinate 5,546 of JANTCA010031980.1, read as the reverse complement.
TATTATATTAATATTTTTAAGGTCTTCTACGTTGTAGAATCCCATCTAAATACATTAATAAGTGGAGAGAAGCACATGGAAGATATTTAGAGAAACTTGAGGGTCCTTCCTTTTTACAAAAGTAGTGTCTTCTGAAGTATACTCGCCATATCTGGCAGCAAGGTCGGTGTGTGTTCACAACAGAAAAACCTAACCTAGACAGAGTTAAGTCTGATGTAAAGTTACTAACATGCTGCTCTAGATACCCGATCTTGGCCATAAGGTATTCTTTTTCTTGCTTCAAGTAGTCAATCTTCATGACTGTCCACTTCAGCTTCACGTTCAGTGGTATTGTAGACTACAGAAGTGAAGAATCTTCATTAGGGGAAGCGTCTTATGTATAAATAGCAGTCTGTAAGTGTAGGGATCACGTATTATTGAATGGATTTGTTTTGGCGTGTGATTTTTTAGGCTATCTATCTTCTTACAGTTGTTAGTAGCCTTATCTTATTCACTTTTGACTCTGTCTCCAAAACCATAACAAAAGTTGAAAGCAAATGGGCTTTATAAAGAAGCTTGAAGCCTTCCCAATCAATCCGTGATTGCTGTATCCATTGGCTATGTAGCTTTTTGACATTTTCAAAGCAAATTAACTTAAATACTAACCACGAACTAACCTTCCCTTGCACCACAACTTATAGTTTTAATGCCACGATCGGCTTTGTTTGCCCCTTCAACTTGTTGCTATGCATGGTTGTTAAGGAGAACCGAAAAGGTCTATACAGTACTTCCTTGACTATCCGGCCACTGTGGGCACTGGCTTTTCCAGGACAGGTATGGATAATCAAAAAAGGCCTGTTAATTTTAATCTGTAAATATTGTTCCAAGATAAAAAATATGTCGTAAAATTGGTACATTATGCAAAAAAACTGTCAATCTTTGTTTGTTGTTGATTGCACTCACGCTTTTCGGAAAGTGGCTTTTCAGAAGCCATTCTCAAATGCCACCTATCTGATTGACTGAACAACTAAGAGTGAAATTTTTGAATCAATCAACAACAGGAAACGTCACTTGTCAAATTCATGCTTGTTTTGGTGGGCACCTGATGATGTTTTGGTGCAATTTGAATGATCCTGGCCAGCCACAAATGTGTTAAAATTCTTCACACCAGCATGCCGAAATTTGAATATCAGGGTGGATAGTAATTATTCATGACCTCTGGAGGGGCTAGTTAATTGAGGGACGGTTAATCGAGAGACGGATAATCAAGGAAGTACTGTATAATACTTGCCTTGAATAAATGTTTAATTGCAATTTTAATGCTGAAATTTTAGCAAACACACAATTTAGCAAATTAATTCTCAATTTTGCAACATTTTGCATTGACTGCTGTCATGGTCAGTCATGAGGATGTTTGTTTGCAAACAATTTCATGTTCATTCTGTCATTGAAATGAGAGAAATTCTGTGAAGAAGAAAACCATTTCTGTTTTCTTTTGGTACACATCAAGGTCATCAAGCCGTGAATCCCTTCCAGCTTGATTTAACTAATCAGAGTGCAACATTTTTTAATGAGTAGCTAGGCCTGCGAGCTAAATAACGGGAAAATAAGCTGAAAAGTTTCAGTTTTCAGCCTCATTTTAGGGTACTGAGCCACAGGCCAAGAATGAGCTTGGTAAGGGACATTGTTGAGTACATACTTAAGTGAGGAATGATCCACAATGACCCACAACAATCCAAAATTGTGAAATTTTGTCGACACTACGACAATGTTTCTGAGGAAAACAAAATTTTGCTGCAGTTATGACAGTAGCTTCCCATTTAAGCAAGAAAATACAGTTTTATGGTGAGCACATAATTGGCAAAATTGAACGCTTCTCAGAATGAAAATTTTGGAAAGCCCTGAATGATCAGGTAAAATATTGGTATCAAGACTTATTTCTGTACTATATGTTCATGCAGATGATAACATGGCCATTTTCAGGTTCCATATGTATATGGAGATATTATCATGTTGTGATGCAATCATAAAATGATAGCAGTTTAAATTCATCTTCAATGATCAGTGTTGTCATAGTCCAGTTGTCAGAGAGTATCCCTTCCATGCAAAAGGTCATGAGTTTGACTCTTTCCCGTCACAAAATCTTTTCCCCAGTGTTTCAACAAATTATGGCAGGACAAATAAACAATGCCCATATGCAATGGCAATCTTCATTTCCTTCCCTACAGACCAAGTGTTTAGATCACCTTCATAATATTCTTCAGTGAGTGAATAATACCCAGAGAAAATTTGCATACTATGCCATTGCCCGTAAATGTTTCAAACAAGCATATGCAAAAACATATTTCAACATTTTACTCTTAGACAGATCGAATGAGAAGAAACGAGAGAGACTATCAGCAGTATGGTATATAACAGATAACTAGACATTGCATTTACTCATTCCAAAGTACTCACTGTCTCTCTTGTAAATAATTCAGTAATTTGATTGTCTCAGTATGGTGTCTAGGCTATCCTTTGTGAGATGCTGATTACATGCCATGTATGGCACATTCCTTAAATCAGATTAGAAAAAAGTGCAGAAAAAAGTTTGGCTGCTACAGTCAGATTTTCAATCTTCCTCAAAGCCTTAATGCCTGGTTTGCTGACTCAACCAACCTTTGACAGATGAAAAACAATTTAAAACCTAGTCTGAAACAAGACAGTCTGGATGTTAGAATGTTTTAAGGCTCTCAACAAAGTGTATTGTGAAAATATATCAGTACTGGAAAAATTGCCACCTTATAAATATCACCCACCAGACAGCAGATGTAAAGAAAGATTTATGAAGAAACTAAACAAGTAGAAGTCAAAATCTACTTGATTAATGGGAAATAATTCTAGGAAGACTTCAAACTGAGTTAAACATTTCAAGAAAGTGGACTGCCCTTGCCAGTTCAATTTTAACACTTTTTCACTGGATTCACAAAAACCCAGCATTCCAAATTTGAATGGTATGAGGAAAGCGAAGTGTTCAAATCTTCAGTCAAAGAGTACAATACATCTTTAACATGACAACAAGAGAGAAAATGTCGGTTTAACAAAAACAGTTCTTGAATCAAAACAGTAATTTTATCTAGAGAACCTTTCAAATTGAGGTATTTCCAGTAGTCATTGTCAAATTATTCTTGGTTCACCAACATTATTCAGAAGCCTACAAGGACACCCAGGATTTTGTTTTCTTTGTGCTGCTTAAGCAGAGGATGCTTAACTCATCTAAGCCATGATGGCATTCAGGGAGCTGCTAATAAATTAACAGAAGAATACCTTTATAATTTTGAGGCTGCATTTCTATTTGGATCACAAGGACAATGCTGAAATATGTGTTGAATAAAGAAACAAACAAGGCATTTTATGAACATACAAAGTTGTTGTCAACTTACCTATTAACAAACAAAAATCTTTGTGACAAGATGGACACTTGTATTGAAACAACTGGTCGATACCTTATCTACCTTTTCCAATTGAACTAAACCCAACCCCCGTTTTAAATGGTTATGCTAGACAAGTAAGTTGCCAAAGAAAATGTTTAAATTTCATGACTGGCTTTCCAGCAACTCTGCCTCTCAAAAGGATGTCCTTCTGGATGCCTTATGCAATGTCTTGATCAAAATAATCTGTGATGTGTTAATTTTTTTGCTAGCCTTGGTAGCTCTCCATATAGCTCTGTACTGGTAGTGTAACATTATCAAACAGCTGTTTTATGTAAATCTGTATATATGTTACCAAATGAGTTCCACTAATTGAATGAACACCTTTATTGAACTTTCAGAAGGATAATTTATGTATCATTGTTAATTCATAACAGTTTCCAAGCACAAATCTTTCTGGAATTAATGTATTTTTATGAACTGCTCATCCAGGCTAAATATTTAGATTCGCCACAAAGCTTTACTTCCTTCCTGGCATATAAGCTAATAACTCGTTGTTCAAGCCCATATTTGTAATAGCTCTTTGAATCTATTGACAAGTTTTGGGCTTGTTCTATTTCTCCTGATAGGAGAGAAAAGTTGTGAACAAATATCAAATACATAACTAGGTTTGTGGGTGTTCCTCTTCACCTCATTTTAATTCTGAAACTAGTTGTTCAGATTGATTTTCAATTGCTGTTCTCATGGCATAATCAATTACTGTCAGTAAGAATCCAGCATGCATGTCAAAAGTTAAGTTAGGATAGCTACTAATGGCTTCAATGTCTTTGTGATGAGAATTTAATGAAATCAAATTGTCAATTGTCTAAAAACATCTCCATGAAGTGGTGCTTAAGGAGAGGATGCTTTATTTAAATTGTCACTTTGAGGTTGGCCAAGTGGTTAGAGTGCTTGTGCTCTGATCATGAGGTTCTGGGATGGAATCTGCCTCACGGCAACTTTGGCAAGTGCCTCAAAACCATATGCCATGGGTCAACCCAAGCCATGTGAGGGAAATTGGGTACAACGAAACTGTTAGAAGCCCTCGGATGGCCGATCCTGTAGCTACCTGCCTAGTAGTGGCTTTAAACCTTGCAAGTTGCTATCAATTTTAAAAAAACCTCAAGAAAAACAGGCATGTACGCTGGAAATTTGTCCTTCAAGGAATAGATCTTGTTGAGTTCTGCCACACTGCATGAGACTCTTAGAAACCGTCAGATGGCTGAGCTAGCACAATACCACAAAACATTATGGTTGAGATCATGGGTGTCCAGTCTTTTTAAACTAATTGTTCACACTGGTTTAGTCACTCATGTTCAAAACTGCATATTAGTTCTGCACGCGCTAATGTGCAGTAGAAATGGCTGGTTGGCTTTGTGGACAATGCACAGATGAGTGATTGTAAATGTGTCTGTGCAGGCGTCTAAGAGTCACAGTTGCTAGTCACGTGAATAGACGACTACCCTCCATACGAGTGGCTGGCCATTATTATTATTATACTTTGAGGTTGTCTGAAAAAGTGGGGTTGGGAGTTAATTTTAAAAAAATACAGGAATGATAATTAAATCAAAGAAGGGGAATGGTTTAACTTGTACTTTTGCCCTCGCAATTTTGACTTTAGAGGGTACATTATATATCAATCGACTCCATTGCCCCTAAGGGACACGCCTAGTCTAGAAAAAAAGGGGGGAGATAAGCCAAAAATTTTGGTCAGTCAATGCATCAAAAAACGGTCGTGTTCTGGCGCCAAAAACAGAAACATAAAGGCAACATCGCAAACTTTGTCCAAATAAGCCCTAATTATGGCCTCCCTTCCTTCCTCTCGCTCGGATTTCAAAATCCTTAGGCCCTAAGTTATGGTTGCAGGACCACGCCCATGTATTTTCACATTTTTCGTCAAATTCTTTGAAATTGTTCATGTTGAGCTTTAGTACAAAAAGTACACAAAGTTTCAGAGTGGTAGTGTCAATAGGTAGGGTGGTCGAACACCGGCCGCTGTGCATTGGAAAATTTCAAAACAATGGGCAAAATAGTTGCCTTATTTATCTTCGATTACAGGGCAAAATTTGGCCTATTACTACCTAAAAAGATACCAAAGTAGAGTTAAAGCTTTGAATT
>JANTCA010031979.1:0-43168 GCA_024741275.1 Chironex yamaguchii | reverse complement strand
CCTTAGGCAAAGATTCCTCTATACTTGGCAATGAGTAAAAGACATCAAACAGTGCTTCATCATACAAAATATCTTATATCTTACAAAATATGGTAGTATCTTTAGTTAGCTGATATTTACAAAGATTTTGCTGACTGGGCATCATCCCTTCGGCCATGTTGGCAAATTTCATAAGAAATATGAGAGTCCTCACATGAAGAAATAGCTGCTCTATCAGAATCACAAAAATGAACATCAGCGTATAGACTTTTCCCATGGCAGATTTTCCAGAACTTGATTATCTTTGCAAGAAAGCATGCTGTACCATCAATATCTTTAATTTCAGGGTTTGCAATGCAGTCAATTTCTCATCAAAGAAGACTTTTAGGCACATAGAAACATTCTGATGCTTACTTGGCTTCACAAAAGCAGCAATGTCTATTAATGTGGACAGTTGCTATCAAAATTTCTACTAAAATTCATTAAACAGCACTTTTGAGATATAGTTAACCAGATCGATCATGTAAAATTTGCAAATAACCACAAAGGCTTACAAAGACGTACTTAACAAAATAAAGTAACTATTACTAGAGAGTAAACTGTACTTAACTGAGTAGACGATAACTTTTTCAGTTGTACGTGCAACCCAGATATTACTTGCTAATGACAGATCACTTCCCAAGATCGAGCAAGTGATCTTATGTTCATCTTACAGTAAATTAATTCGTGGTAAAATTTCTCAATATCATTACTAAGGACGACAGCAGTATTGCTCAAAACAGGCAAAATGCAACAAGAACTGTAATGTTACAACATACCTGACTCTTTATATCCAGATTAAAGTCAGTTCCTTGTTTGCAATATAATGTTGCCTGTCACCGATACCCTGCATGTAGCCCCTACTATAAGGTAACCTATAGTAGAGGCTGAACACAGGCTATACCGGACAAACCTATGTAGTGACTCCATTTTTGCCACAGATTCAAATGAGAGTTCTTACAGTTGAATAACAGCACAAAGGTCAATTTTTGAAATCTTTAGATCGTGTATTGGTTTTAAGAGTAAAGTCACTTCCGTTTCAGGTCACAGTAATCTAATACAAAACATACATCTCAGCAAGGATTGCTCCAAGTCTGTACAAACTTGACCTTGCACAAATCTATTATATTTCAAATCAAGTTAGCAATCGCCTCCAGCTCTGGCCTCCAGGTGCATGTTGGCTAGGCCTGTTATATAGATCGCCCTGGGTGAATGTAAAAAACAACTAAAAACAGGCTTGACAATCATACTCTTAAACTATTCTATAACATAATTTCCTCATTTAATCAGGGAAAAGCAGAATACGTGTCGAGGCAAAGCTAGCTGTGAATTCTCGATGCCATATCAGAAACATATGCAAGCGTCATGTGTGAAAAAGTTATCAACTTGTATTGCAACTTTTAGGCTGCATAATCGGCCTTCTGAAAAAAATTGAGTAACTGCAATATCAAAAATAAGTATTGTTAATTAGGAAACCTCCTAACAGAGGTATTCAGAGGTCTAAAGGAGGCTGAGATCAGAAGATAAGGCTTTTGTTTACGCTTGTTTCATTTATTTCGACTTTCATGATCGTACACTGCAATACAATAGAGATAAAGAGCGTCGATTGCGGGTATCACTTGCTAGGTCTTTATCCACAGCATACTCTACTGTGAAAGCATCTTGTCACATACCAACATCGTTTGTTGCACTTTCTTACTCTCTTGCACACCCTTCTGGTACAACGTCTACATGCAGGTGTGTTACTCTCAGTAGTTTCAGTCGATTCATCCACAACTTGATCGGCTAAGAGACGGGATAAGAATAATTAGAATACTGCAATGTTGAAAATTTCAAAATGCTACATTTTTACTACCTAATACATTTATATATTGGTTTTCCCGTCAGTTATATGTTATCTTCTGGACAAGCTTCAGGCGCCTATTTGAGAAGCAATTGCAAAAGAATTGGAGAATTTAGATGTCTAATGTCTCTACAAAGTATGTATTTTACCTGAACGGTGCTATGTGAGTTTGAAGAATGACACGTTTTTGTTCTGGTTGAGGATATTGATAGCAAGGGAAGAAAGAAAAGCACCATAATAAACAAACCTTCCTAACTAATTTGAAATACAAAATGTAAACACTTATATCACTTTCCCAAGGCAGGTCATTGCATCGTGTACTGCTAAAAGAGGTTAATAGGCTTGAAATCAACAGTTAAATCACTTCTTCTAAAAGTTGACCGATAATTTGGGAAAATAATCTTTATAATCTGAACTTAGCAAATGTTGACCTATATACGTCTAATTATTGATGTGTAGATAAAATTGGCATAACAACTGTAAGGATATTAACTGCAAGCGTCTTTTCTACAGCACACAAATGTTGTGTGAAAGCTCTGTTTAAGACATCTGTAAGAATCATTCCTTAATTCCTTTGTCATAATTTGGATGAAAGAGAAAATGGGAAATATCAAACCCTATGGAAGCCTTAATTTTCGAGAAAGAGCCCAATATGATTCCAGAGATATCCTAGGCAAAATTAGACATCTGTAATTGACCTTAAAATTGTCTGTCCATTGGATTTTCTGTCCTATCGCTGTGAAATTTTCTTCGCATTGTTCTGTCAATATCTTAAGGACATAGTAACAATACACTATCTTTTTTGTACTTATACGCTAAATGTTTCCTAAAATGTCTACACTTTCATTCAACTCATAGCCTTCAACAAAGACAATACCTCAAAGAGCGGAGCAGTTGAGATCATGGCCTGCTGAATTCTTACCTCGTACCTGATATCTACATAAATTTAAGTCCAGCAAAAAGTGGCAATAACTCTTTCTGCGTCAGGTTTTGCTGCTTTATTCTTATCTATGCCACTCGATTTCATGGACATTAGAACTTCTTATTAGTGACACCTTGAATGATGGAAACAGGTATTTATGCCAAGACATTATGAGGCAGGAGGATAATACGATACCTTACCGACTTGGAATAATCTAGGAAATTATTCTAACGGCCTAAATAATCTCACCCATTTCATCTGGGAGTTCCTCGTCCGATTCCTCATTGCTTTCTGGAGTTGTCACTGCAATAGAATAAGAAAAGCATTCATTCAAAGTGTTCAGTACCTTGAGTTACAACTTATCTTGACAATTGTTTGATAATATGTTTTCATCAGCATTTGTTTATTGTGCAATTGTGCTTAAAGATGACTAATTTTCGGTGGTAATCCATATCACGGTCTGTTTGTTTGTGTGACTGTCTGTCAGCAGAATTACGCGAAGCCTACCAGAAGGATCCTGATGACAAAAGACGATCAGTCTTGACCCAAGTGATATCGAATTAAATTTAATGATCCAAACAAAGCCATGAATCATCCTGCATCACTTTTTCGTTAATGAAGCCTTGATAGTGCTAGTGAGAGGTAATCCAGTTACCATAGTCACACGGGAAAACCCCTTTTAATTCAATAATTCTGGTTTAGCGCAGGTTTGCTCTCTCGGAGTGCTTCTAGTTTTAGAAATATTACACTATGACATTAGAAAGCGACGTTTTTTGCAGCCAAATGACAAACAGAGCATATGTAAGATCAACATAGCAATTTCATGGCAAAGGAATGAATTCTGTATACCACAGTACCTGCTTCATCAGAATTTTCGAACCCCACCTCCGTTTCGGAAACGTCGGCTGCTTCATCTAAAGAAAACAAGGAGAAAGTTGCATAATTATTCTAAAGATAAAACGCCAAGAAAAGTTAGCAATATTGTAAGAAAAGTTTAAAGATTGGATGTCGACATAACCTGTTAGATTAAAATCACTAAGAAAGCAAGACAAATATGTTGTGCTACAGGTATCTTCAGTGATGATCCCATTTTTGATTTCCTTATTACTTTTTTCGCTCTTTCTTTGTTCTATCATATTCAAGACGTTAAGGTTTCAATGTGCCAATAAACTGGAATTACTATAAAAATTTAGAGCACAAGTCAAAAAATAGACCAAATACTATATTTGCAGAAAGTTGATATATATATATATCTATATATATATAGACATATAGATATATATATAACTCAAAAAATACACCAATTCATTGCCGTTTCGATTTTATCTTCATCAGAATACATATATATCTAAGTAAACGGAATTCTTACCCTCATTTGGAATCAAGCCTGCCAAGCAAGCACCAAGAAGAAGAGAAAAAATGATAAGAGTCTTCATCTTCCAACTGTCTTTAGCTGAAAGAAATGCGTTAAACATTTATATCTCAGTATTTGTAAACTACATAGCAAACCACATACTCTAAGGTAAGCTAGAATTAACGTTTGGAAATGAAGCAGTATGATATACGCCTCTTCCGTTTGATGAAAGGTAGTAAAACATGCTTTTCTCTTTTGACAATTTTGCTCAGGCGAGTGTTGTTTGTTGCGTCCAGATTAATACTTTGTCAGACCTGACGTGACTCAAGACCATCGGACAATCAATTTGCTACATAAGGTCAACATTGCTAGAACAAGATATAATAACTAGAGCACCTACCTGTCTCCAACGTCAAGTTCCCAGGAACTGAATAAGCCGTGTTTGAGGACAGCAACTTTATATAATTTAGTAACAATGCGAGCACTGGGGTCACTTTCTTATTTTATCTGAAGCACTGAGAATTTTGTTAAGCGCTGTCGGAGATCTGGACAACGCTAACAGCGTATACAGTTTTGGTACTGATAGTTGTTGGTATCATTAAATCTTTATATAAACATCATTGTGTAGCACTTTATGATTTAGGATTAATTATCAAAACAATGACCTATGTATAACTTATCTTGCTATCAAAACTTTCAAGATTTCAAAATGACCTGTCAAAATAACATTCTAGAAGAGATGGAAGGGGGTAATTAAATAACTGTCATAAGAAGGGAGTGCACAAAATATAATGTGTTGACAATTCCATATTTATTTCAGTCCAGAAGGTTATTTGTTGTAGATGATTTCAACTCATATTCAAATTAGCAACTGGTGTGATTGATTTTCTGATACATGTGGAGTGCCATGTAATAAAGATAGCAAAATAATAACGATAAATATAGTTAGGGATCCTTTCTGGGTAGAATAAGATAACATCGAACCCTTGATTGCAGAATACATTTCTTGAATGTTTGAGTTGACAGACCTATGGTTAAAATTGTTTAGTATGACAACGTATCCAATTCCTCCATCCTAAATCATGAAACTAAGATGTCTTGAGCTCCGTTCATGATAACGATTGAAGATGATAATAAGAGGTTACATATATAGGGACAATTCCTCCTTGTGTTATTCTGTGTCCTCCTATTTGGTAAGACCAAGGCACAAACTTTACCTAGCTTGTACTGCCAAGAATTATACCTCCTCCTCAGCCCCGGTACAAAGTTTATGAGGATGAATCTTCATTCCTACTCCAAACTATCCTTTACAAAATAGTTAAAATTAACACCGTGTACAAATTTTCTATAAGCTGCTTTGGAGCTAGTTTAGCCATTTTGAGAGTCCTATTGCTATAAATATATTACTTATTGCTTAACCCGTACTGGAACAAATATGCTTTGTTACTTGAGTAAAAAGCCAGTGTTGTGCTATCAATAATGCTGCTGTCACTACAGTCATGCTAGTGAAACTATTACCTTTTTAAAAAAAATCACAAACACATGTTTCCAGAATTGGCACCACATTTATCACTATCTCCTCTTTTTCTTTGACTGGCTAGTCTTTAAGTAACTTTGTTCAGTAACATGTGACATAGGTGGCTTGCAAAAGATATATGTTAGTATCCAAGTTTCCTTTAAAGCTACTTATCTAGTATTGCTCTAGCCTTGCTGGTGGTTGATGAAAGGTTAGGATTATTGGTTCCACTACATCCTACAGTTATCTAACTTTGGATCTGAAAAGAAAAGGTCTTATCTACCTGGTCTTCTATGTCTATCAGCTCCACAAAGCATCCTTCAATGTAACCTCTATCTACGAAATTATCATTCTTCTTTCAAAACTCTTGGAAGAAGAGCAAATCCACAAATTTTAAGATCCTGGATTTCTGAAGCCATGATCACGTACTAGTAGCCCCCATAACAAACATCTCTGTGGATTTTGCAGCAAACAGCAAAAGAAAAGAAGCATCAATGAATTACCCGTAGGTAGCCAGTTAGCAGTTGAGCAGCGACATTCGAACATGAAGCGCACTATGTTATTTTGTATATATTTATTCAAGGAATCACCTTGTGCTATAAAACAGCATATTCCAGGACGGACTCTTTTCGCTCTTGCAGCATTAACAAAAGCTTTTCCACGATCAGGTTAAAAAAGCAGTGGCTTAGTGATCTTGGGGACCGAGGCGCAGGGGACGTTCATGAAAGTGTTTTTAAGGGGTGGGAACGCTGCATGTCGATTTTGCAATAGGCTAGAAGGACTGGAAAGACAGCTGACACTTGATCTATCATTTATCAATGACATATCACTGAAGACTGAATGTCTTCTGCAGGGTGCGACGAACGATGCCTCTGTGGGATGAAGATGGAATGACGGTGGACAGTTGAAGAGATTTTCACAATAACTCCGGAATTTTTTCAGATTAAAAGTTTAGTAGTGACTTTTATATCAATTTGGGAGCAGTTCTGTTTATAGATCAACTTTTAAAGTCTCAAGTTTGGTTCATGCACGTTTAAAGTCTCGTTTGACCAATCGATGCTACAACGATTAGAAGGTAATCTGTCAAGGCAAACAGAATAAGTTTACACAGTGTGTGGCTTAGTTTTGAAAGATTCATTGTTAAGTGTATAATATGAATTACTTACCTCCACCAGGAGGTTATGTCTTTACCGGAGTTGGCTGTCCGTTGTTTCTCTGTTCGTTAGCAAGAAAACTCGAAAACATGGATTTTGAAAAGAAATTTCGGACCGGGAATAAGAAACAAACGATTACATTTTAGTGACGATCAAATCAGATCTTGGATTTTACGTCACTTTTTCGGTAACGAAACCTTCATAGTGCTAAAGAGGAACTCTTTGTGGGGATAACCCAATTACGATATTTGGGAATGATATCTTAATGAAAGTCAAGTAGCAAGGTATCATCGTGGGGAAAGCCTTTACTTTTATTTTATCCATGTTATCGCATATTTAGATGTAAAAGAAATTTTTACATAAAAATACTCCATTTGTTTAACTTTAGAGTGTCCTTTACTGAGAACACATAGAGATGATATCCAGGAGAGACAATTGCAAGTATTTGTTTAAGAAATTAGAGTTAGCTACTATTTTTTTTCTTAAAACCCTTACTCCGTGCTCACGTCCTATTTCGTCATTTAAAAGTCTTGCAGGAATTTCGTCCTTGCTAAATTAGTATTTTTTAAATAGCTTTCTTTCCTGGTTTTTGTAGAATACGATTCTCTATTTCCAAAGATTTTTTTTTCGTGAAAGGCTGCGGTCTTGTTTATTTAAAGTACTAATCGTGTCTCATTGTCATTTTGTCACTTTTTGATAAACATTGGTATATTCAAGACAGTACTTGTAGGCATCCAGTGCTTTTGAGTGTGTAATTTTACTTGATCTTATTGATCACAAAAAGGCCAGTTTGTTCTTATTTTATTTCAAAATTCTGACCAATATCCGGTTTCCTGTTTTTACTTAAGTGGTTGATCTCTTATTAGGGGGCAGTGATCTCTATAAATAGTTGGTGGAGTGGTAAGGAGTGGGGGTGGGGGTGCTTCCCTCTGGCATCAATATAATCATAGCTTAAGCTGTAAGAATAACGATTTAGCTGATGTCAAGGAGCGCCTTTCTCAAAAGTTATGAAAATGTGTCCTTTTATGACTACCTCCCAGCACGACAGAGTAAAGAGGCATGTGTTGCATTTGGCAAAATATATGAACATTGTATCAGTCCAGAGGTACGTCATGAGTAGAGGTTGCACCTGAAAACTGTGTATGCTGCCAATTTTTGGGAAAAAGAGCTTTCCTCGCATGTTCAAACAAAATGGCCAAATTTAAATGTGCCAAAGTACACAATGTTTGATGCAGTTCCACCAAAACCTTTTTCACTTTGCCTGTAATAGATGTGTCGACATAGCAATTTTGTCAAACTCAAACTAAAAGAGAATTTAATGTAGAGTACTATGATCCAGGAGTGTTTTACTGATCTCGCATTTGTTATTTTAAGGACATAATATTAGACTTTGCAAACAAGAAAGTCCTTAAGACTTGTCATAATTTTTCTTGACTTTGTAATTGCTCCTTGAACTTTATGAAGCTACATAAAGGATATCGTTTTATTCTTACATATGTTATGTTACCTGTTAAACCTCTGTTTCCATATCAAATGTATAAGATTTGAAAAGGGCGATGCCTTGTTTGTCTAGCGGATGAAGGACTTGGTCCTTATGCATTGTTAGTCTGCCAAAGGGCCAGGCGTTCTCGATTACCCCTGGACTTGAGCTAGTTCTTGGCATCCCAGCATCCAATATATCGCAATGCTAACAAATGTAAATGAATGACAAACGAAATATCACAATATTCTTTCTAAACACAATTATGTGTTATGCTTTACTGAAATTCATATCTCAGAAAATTGGACCCCGAAAGGTCTCATTGTGCTACTATCGATGGGAGTTTTTACTCCTCCTGAGAAGAGAAAATATAATAACAGTGAGATTAATTAGGATATTTTTAGAGCTCGTATTATAAATACTTTTATTTCTCTCTGTTGCAGTAAAAACCAAAATTAACACAGTTGTTCCATTAATAAAACTTGTTGACTAGATTATTTCAATTGTTATAAGGCCACAGTACAAGATGTCCCTATTGTCAACATTACTGGTGCTATCTTTATGATTGTCACAAAATTAAACCTGAAACAGAAGTATATCATCAACTAAGAAAATGTATGGGGTCAAATGACATTTCATACTCTTTATGAAGAGGCTTTTACGAACTTACCTTACTGGTCACTATGTACATTCCACACATCATTTGTTAAGCTATTACTTATCAAGCTACAATATAATCACATTATTATACCATATTAATTAAGAAATTTTATGCTGTGGTATTCTTTCTAAGATAGGATTGCTGAAACGCGCAAGACAGATGACTAACATACATTTGAATGAAAAATGGAAACGTTTGCGAATAGGCATGCTAGGTCTCAATACTAACTCCGCCATTGCCTGGTCCCAAGTCCAGGACGAGAAAGAAGGAGGGTTGAAAGAGGAACAGGTGGGACTCTCCCATAAAACCAAGTTCCAGAGATGGCAGCGGTCCTGCATCATTTGATGTCGTCGTAAAATGCAGTTCGTGGAACGGGGTGACGCAAATTGTCATCACACTATTGGCAGCCGGATTCTACCCACAGCCAGGAATCTGAAGCTACGCAAAAACAACAACAACAACAGGTCTCAATAACCTAGGAATACTGCAACTGCTGTGGTGTCTGTTTGATTCATATGTTTTCGTTCAAACGTCTAGTCATATCTAGGACTATTTAAACGATTAATAAGAATATAATTAATGAGATATCAATTCTTTTCATGGATTGAAGGTTGTTTTCTTGTGACATAATTGGCAGGGCCACAATAAAATTGTTTCTCAACCCTATCGCCGAAAATAACATGTGTACGGCCATGTCAGTCACTTACATTTGAGTTTATCATCATCTAAGTTGATCCTCATCTGTTTCAACTTTGCCTCTGCTACAAGGAGAACACATTAGAAAGTGGTGGAGAGTCTGTATATCGCAGCTAAAACAAGTTCTTAGTTTGAAAAACAGATTTTCTTAAAGAAAATCTGGGCATAGTTTTTTAAATCCACACACTAGGAAAGGACGCACGATCGTGCACCTATTAGCACCCTACATAGAACAAAAGAAGTTGAAAAAGGTTAATAACAATGTTTATAAGATCAAGTAACTTCTGTCTCTCTGAAGAGTATCGCCCTGGCTGTAGTATTACTTAAGGATACGTCTTATTCTTTAACTTAAAGCATTACTAAAGTTCTTCACCTAGCAAACTCGTTAACTTAGTAAAGAATTGTTCTCGCTTCACAATCTAAGAGCTCTGTTTCTTTTATCCTACACCCCTAGACGGTCAACAAAGCTAAAAATAATAAAGCATAAGTACGGAACGGAATCGGTAAAACTACAAAAGAGCATTCTGTGACATTAATGAAATTTCAGGATATGTCCTGAGAGTTTTTCTTCTAGTTTCCGTTGTCTATTCGTCGTTATTGGTGTTGACTCTGGTAATAAAAGTATGATCTTTTTCTCTTAAATGCCATTTCTCCACCCTCCTGCAAAAGATAAAAGACTTCTGCATGGATGAGCATCGAGAATTGGGTCGAGAATTGGGTAGAGAAATCACAAGGCAAAACAGTTTTAGTAATTAAATTTGTCTCAACGACTTAGTGTCCGCATTGTGGACACATTCGGCATAGATATTAATGTTGTCAACATTTGGCTGTTTCTTGAGTTTATTCCCTTTTCATTGCTATAACAATATTTGTCCACAATGCGGATCCACACTTGCAAAACGCTTGACCAAAATTGAAGTGAGAATTAAAGCAGTAAAGCAGAAATTTGTTAACAATTGTTGTCTGTTTAATAAAAATCTAGAAAGATGCCATTACCTTGATATGTCCTAAAAACTATGACACTACTCAACTAGACTACGGCAACATAGATGTCTCATTTTTCTTGTGATTAAACGTTTTCTACTTACGTACAAAAATTAGCATTATCTGGTAGATGGAGATGCTTGTTAGCAAATATTCTGTGAAAATGTTCGCATACTTTTACTACAACACATCCTGCTATACTCTGCAAATTTTTCTGTCTATCAGCGCACCAAAATGCGTATCCAAAATTTTCAGCTGTCCTTTTGACATAAAACGGCTGAATTTGTATATCTGCCTCCACGCCCACTTTTGCAAGCACTAGCAGAACTGAATCTCGTCCTTTTATTTGTAACGAACTATTTGTCTGTGTATGAAACTGACTACTATAAAAGGCGTATTGATTAAATTGTAGTTTGTGTTTTTTGCTTTATGTCAACAAAGATATATTGTTTCGGACTGGAAAAATCTAACCAAAACGGATGCAAGCAATTTTTGCTCAACCCATCTTATTAATTGGGCCCGGCATGTAATGTTCCTGAAAACTTAGACTGGCACTGCTTAAAAATAATATAGCTCTGCGTAACGCCAGCAGGTCCTCCCATGAACAGGATGTGTATGGCACACTACTGACACCACTTAATACTATAAAAAGTTCAGTAGCCGTTTCTCTCAGCATACATTTGCAAGCATTGGATTAGTTCAGAAAGGTAAGAAATGAGTTTGAAAACGCTAAAGTAATTAAAATAGATTTAGTAGAGCATGTTTGCTTTATCATAACGTCAGTCTTTGGTAACAAGTGGGTTTTTTTGTATAATTGTTTAATTTTTTGTGTCTATTGTACGAATAACTTTCTTTTTTGTAATCGGAAAGATACTATCAATTTTCAGGTAAGAGATACAAATATAACTTTGCAGGAGATTTAGAGCTGAGCTATCAAAATGATTATTTTTAACACAACACCTAAGCCGCTTGCATTGCTTATTTTTGATACAAATGTTCAGGTTACTTGCATCGACGTATCTAGAGGAACCTGTAAGAGTATTACCAGGATTTTCAAATTTTCAAAGGCTCTAAGGAATAACCTGTTGACAGCGATGGAAGAAACAACACTGACCATTGCCAAACGTTACTCAAATGGGCAGGATCGAAAATTAGATTATAAGAAAACGTACTATATATAACTACAAAACAAGTTTAATAAATGTAGTTCACTTTGCTAATACGTCAGTTGTATCATAAATATTTGACAAATTCTTTGCTTCTTTAGAAAATTTGGACCTAGTGGTCTCTAGAAATTGAACACTTTGAATGTGGCTAAAATTTCCACAAGGACCTCTTTTCACATAATTAACTAATGCTACCGTTATTTCTCCTAAAAGGATAAACTTCTGTATCTAAATGAACTTCTATAAACAAAGGGAAGAGGTAGAACATTTTAAACCTTAATCAATTTTTGTTTTTCGTTACCTTTTCTACGTAGTTTAATAACATATGGCACATAATTGATATTTTTTGAATTGGGCATCTGCATACGTTAATTATTTTGTACTGTTCATGAAGTACGCTCCATACCCTACATTTTGCTGTAAAATTACCGTAATTACCTTGATCGTAGACCAGCATTAATACTACTTCTTACCCAATATAAAATACTACAGAGACAATATCTTCGAATCCACCGTCATGTAGGCATTTATGATATTGGTACTTCGAAATGTATTAGCTGAATATGTCAATAAGTAAGCAGACTTACGAAGATACTTTCCTTTTACCATAGTGTGGAAAATTCTCTGAAATTTGCAAGATGAGGATTCTTGTCGTCCTTGCGCTTTTCTTTGCAATCTCTATTGCTGATGAAGTCATCGAGGAAGGTAAGAGTCATATCTCTTCTTATTATTGCGTAAGTGCAACTTATAACTGATGTGGTAAGATGTTATAGCGTTGAGAAAATTTTAGAATCTTTAAAGGTAGTTCCTTAAATTATCGCCTACATAAATCGGAGACTCAGCAGCTCAGAACAAATGGGAGTTAATAAAACAGGGATTAGAGCACAAAAAGCAAACAAGATTGTGTGAAAGAATAACAACAAATAAACCATTTACTTTATTTTGAATCCGCTAACAACAGAAGACTGGAAAATAACAGAATGTAGAACTTCATCCCCTTTCCAACTAGATCTAACTCGATAGAGATGAAAGCAAACCATTTCCGCGGTGGTCAAAGGCACACATTTTTTAGTTAACCTTGTCAGTTTTTATCGTTTTAAAATAGCGTTAGGGCGTAAATATGTAAATTTTGACAGAAAACAGCTTTAGGGGGAGGATTTACTATAAAGCTAAAATTTGAGACATGTCTAGGAATGGCTCTATAGGCTTTTTCGAAAGTTTGGTATATTACAAACTTATTTTGTAACAACCTCATATTCTATGCAACTTATTTTGGTCAGCAAATTATTTTTCTCTCTTCAAGTAATCGATTTCCATAGCTGGATTAAATCCAGATCCAGCAGCAAGATTACACTTAATAAGTTCATACAACTTTCCACACTGCTTAACATCCACAGACAATGATAATTGGTTCGTTGAGTCGCCTTAATGGGTCGCATTTGTTAACGGTTGCTGTTCATGATTTGCTTTTCTCCTTGTACTCTCGTATCTTTGCAGCTTCATTCATGATTTAAATTAATCTGTCTTTTTTCATTTAACTATATTTGGAATGTTGTCAGTATGGCTTGTATCCGCTGATAGTCGACTCACAAATGAAACGGGCATAAATTTTACATAAGCACAGAAGCATAAAGCTTTTATTAAGAACATAGGATTAGACATTTCAGTCATTTATGCAATACTAATACCTTTATATTGAATAGTTAATATTATTTTGAGTTGTCTTGCCTGTTTAAAAATGTTTCGAGCATACATAAGCATACTTTTTTCAGGATATTAGCCACTTCCACTAGAGATCACATGCTACGTTGCATGAACCTACTTTTTCTATTTCTCGCTATTCTTGGTATTGTTCGGGAAAATTTGAAAGCTGAGATCCTTTCTCGTCATGTTGCGACATTTATATCTGAAAGATAGACACCTGTGGGGGAAAATCGTAATTTGGGCCGTTTACTGTAAGTGCCTTGGTACAGCGGCAGCAACTTGTTTTCGCCCCGAC
The DNA here is from genome assembly GCA_024741275.1 of Chironex yamaguchii. Taxonomy (NCBI): domain Eukaryota; kingdom Metazoa; phylum Cnidaria; class Cubozoa; order Chirodropida; family Chirodropidae; genus Chironex; species Chironex yamaguchii. The sequence continues at coordinate 29,375 of JANTCA010031979.1, read as the reverse complement.
AATTTACGCGGTTGTTAAGGCAAAACGAAAAGGTCTGCTATGCCGTTCTCAAATATATAATATATTAAAAGGTATAATGATTATAACATCTACTAAAAATATTATTTTTCGACTGTTAGCTTTATTGCTTGTAGCTATATACAAGTGTGAAGAGTTTGTGATCTTCCACGGAAAGGAGTGTCACTACCTTACTGTTTTTACAATATTGTCTTATATTACGCCAACTTTAATTCCTCTTGCTCTAGACGTAAAGCCAATTGATGATGCTGATGGCGATGTGCAACTTGACGATGAAGCCATTTCCAACGAAGGCAAGAGATTTTTTAAAACTGTGTATTTGGTTATCACATGAGCACATGTCTTTTCAAACAAGTTCACTCATGTTTTGAGATTCATTTGTCACCTTATTGTTTTTAAGGCTTGAATTTATTGAGGAAAAACAGGTATTCCTTCTTGTTCACAAGAAAAGGTTAAAAAAAATCACAAACGATTTTAAACGAATAGCACTTTAAATACCACGGAACAATAAATAATATACAGTAAGGCCCACCACGATTGTAATCACAGTTTATCAAAGATTTGCTTCAAGAGTGAGTCTTGATAATCAGTTTACAAAGTATAGAGCAAATATCATATTGACATCTTTGTCTTACAAACTTTTATTGGATTTAGAACACTCACACAGTATTAAGGTTATCCCAGCCTTGCTTTAGATTATCAAAGATCTCGTTATCACTAAACAAAATGACAGGGTCAACTTAAGTAATGGACTCTAATTTTGAAAAGATACTAATCTGTTTAAGTCCCTCAAAATCTTGTTCTTCCTACAAGTGGTACAATCTAATTCAAAGAACCAAAGGTGCATCCACCCGGAGCCAGTTCCACAGTTAATAAAATCCTTTTTTTAATTTGAGTTATTTTTGTGCATAGGAAAGTGTGTTGAGTAAAAGGTTTTGAATTATCATGCTCCAGTAATTCACACGTTGATCCCATTTACGTATGTCTTGTTTTAGACGAAGAAGAGGTATCTGATCCTACTGATCTCGTTGAAGATGAAGGAACTGAAGCTGTCAATCAGCTAGCAAAACGAACCTCACCTCCTTGCTACAAGCTTTGCTCGAGAAAAATTTGCTTCCCTCAAAAGAACTGCGCTCGCAAATATGGATGTTTTGGACGTAAACGAGCTTGCTACGTCGGCTACAAAACTGTTTACTACAAGAAATGTTCTCGAGGACGGTGCCATACGTACACAAAAAAGAAGCCTGTTCCCTATTGCAATAACAAGTCCTATTGTAGAGTTAAACTAGTATGCAAGACAACCCAGAAATGTGTTTACGGGAAATATTGCTGTAAGTACTAGGCACTGAAGCAATAAAGTCGACGAAAGATACAAAGCCATCAGCATTAATGCATCTAACATTACTGTAACACAATGATTTGCCGGAATACAACAAATACATGTTTCAGCTCACACTTATTGTCTTTCGATTTAGTTTGTCGTACATTCTGTTATCATCCTTTTGACCAACGTTTGTCGTTTAATGTAAACAATCTTTGACTACCGGTACATTTTGGAGTTACACTGCTTTTAAAGAATAGAGAACTCATCTCATCTTCGCTGTACGTTTCGTTACTAGTCGTTACAGTCTAGTCTTTGCGAATATCCGTATGTTTACCACAGGAATCTATACCACCCAGAAGCCCAAGATAACATTATTTTTAATCGAATTCTTTCTAAAGAAGTCACAGTTTTGTTTAAATGAATAAGGATGCTCAGTCATACAGTTTTGTGCATACGTGCAAATTTTAACTGATGAAGGAAGAGAATTTCTGCGTATGTTTCTGACGAGATCCACAACAAAAGTATTATACTAAGGCAAAGCAAAGTTATCTTCATAATATTTATAGCTGCTTTCGGAATCTATTGCCACCATACAATTATAGTAATAGTAAAGTGTAGTAATTATTTTTTCATCTAATGATAAGTTGGTAATTGGCCAAAAAGTAATGAATGTGCCGAATTGATTTTCTTTTTGAAAACAATGCATGCTTTCAGTCTTTTCTTACTTGCCACCCAAATCACAAAGAGATATTTCCTTGCGAAGATAGGTAAAGCTATTACTTGGAAATAAAATGATTGCATTTAAAGTCAACATCATGAAAATTTCTTTGAGTCTGAAGATGAGAGAAAGATCTGATTACTATAAAAATCGAAACTGAATTGAAAGCTTCATCTCAGGTTCTTAAAGGCAATGGTTCTTGCCAAGCATTGTTATGCGGACGAAGAGTGATGTTGAAGTCATAAACATAAAAATTTGTATTAATTCTTTAATTCAATTATCATATCATATCGATGTTCTCGTTCTTGCTCTCGCTTTATAGCAATTCACAGAAGTATGATTGAAATTAACTAGAGTTTGAAAGATTGCCAAAAATGTGAACTGTAATGAAGAGCTTTTAAATCATAGCTATTTAATAGAAAATGTATTTTACAACAGTATGTATTCCGACATCATGAATTGTGCGTAAAAAGGAGATGAATATAGTTCACAATTAATTTCTGTTTTTGAAAAGATTGATAGTTTCTCACAATGTGAGAGTTAGGGAACTAAGTGATTTTAATGCTGCTTCTGTTGGGATAGGGAATTATTCCCTGTCTGCGTCTGTGTCTGTAACGCCAGATTTACTCAAGACTTACTTTGTCGATTTTAATGACGTATGGCACGATCGTCAGGGTATTGCTGCCGCAATTTCCAGTTTTACGGAAAACTTCTAATTTCCTGAAAACCTTTTTTCTAATTTTCACATAGAAGGCACCTTCCATAATCGATGTTGGGTAATAAATTTCAAATCTGCTGTTTTCTTCCAACTTCCTCTTGTTCGAGAGACTTCCAAGCTTCGTAAGATTTGTTGCTTTGCTACGGAGACTAGTAGATGGAAGACAGCATATTTCAGAAAGCTCTGTAAAGGAAATAGGTCCTGAGAATAAAACAATATAATCCAACAAACAGCAATGGAAACGTTTGGTTGTTCCCGACCTTTGCCAATGATTGTTTGTATCATTTCTTATGCATGAGAGCCATTAATTCCAAAAAATAAGTACGTAGTTTGCTTGATCAAAAGTTTGAACGACACATTATCACAAATTACAATTTGTTAGGAGCAATCAAACAATGCGCACACTAGACATACTCAGTCCATCATGTATTATCAGAACCATAATTGTGTTGCTTTGTCTGTAGAACGTTCATAACATTTGCCGTAAGTGACAGAGTAACATTATGTACCATTTCAAAGGCTTGCATGGCTCGGTCGTGTATTGAACACCAAAACGTTTTGCAGGGATTCCAGTACTGTGCCTGTGCTTCATGTCATCTACGTGGCACTTAGTAACATTTTACAAGTCATAGTAACATTCTTTCTGCATCATATTTACTGTAGAACAATAATAAGATTCTAACAATAACAAGTCTACCCTTCACAAAATAGGGTAACTTGAAAGTTATACTAAAGTTGAAAAATGGATACAATAAAACTGTTGCAATTTAATAATCATTATGCTACTCCTGGCAGACGTTTTAGACATATTGTTCAATGCTTGAGATCTTGTGCCACTTTCGTCTATTTGCGGCCTGACGTCTTCTTAATATTCCCTTTTTACTTCTTTCTTGGTCTCGTTTGCCTTGTCTTTCTGTCTTAAGGTTGCCATTTTGTAGATCATGTGGCCAGGTTGATGTTGACTACCTTAGTGACATGTTCTCCCTGTTGACGTTTCATCCTTTACAGTTTCTGAATAATGTACTGCAGTTATTTCTGAACGAAACAATTCAGACAGTGAGTAGTAAAGAAAGATAATTACATTTGATATTTGCTTTCTACAAATATAACATACGAAGTCATCAAGTCAATGTGAAAGTGCATCGTAAACATTACGACACCAAAGTAAATGAATGTATTTACTACAAGGGTGAAAGCAACAGTTGGAATTTGGAGCAATATTTTACAACATTTAATACATAGGAAGTAAAATGAAATAGTCAAGACAGATTCCTGGCAAAACCTACCTTTTCCTGCAATCATACAAGTTTGAATCTAAATTATGACCAAAACGGGCTTCCAAAAGGGAAAGGGAAGTCCCTTGAAAGGTGATTTCCAAAAGACAACATATTTAAGAAGTCAATGGTTAAACTCGATATCATACTCAAGTACCAAAGATCTAGCCATCGTCATCAAGTAACAAATACAAGGTTACTGTTAAGCGCAGTGGTGTGATGCAGCTTAGGGAACGTTGGCATCAAAATTAAAGACCCCTGATGAAGGAACCCCAGAGGGACCCAGATTAAAACCATTGACTGTGTCACTGTTGTAAATAGTATGCTGAAAGCTTTCCTAAGGTCATCATAAAGCCTCTTACTAATCATCTTGGCTGACACAGCATCAGATTAATTCATTCCATTTCTGTTTGATCGCTTTAGTTCATATATATCTGCTGAATTCGGTTGGTTTTTTGTTGTATAACTTTTTCACATCCAGTGCAATTTTTCGTGGTTCTAAATGGCATTGGTTTGAAATTTTTGTTACTACACGGATCATCCTCTCCCCTTAGAGCTCACTTCGCTTTGCTGTCCCTGTATAAGGGCCCGGCCTTACTAAGTTTCTAAGGGCCACGAGTGTGCCCGTTACGCCACTGTTTACCAGTGTGGCGTAGAACTAAAACGGTAGGAAAGGGTACTATAATAACCCCCTTTCATTTATACCGGTGTTTTTTAAGACTTTTATTTCAATGAACCGGATAACTTTATGTAATCCTAAAGTCGTTCCATTCACCTCTAATAAACAACAAGTTTATTGAAAAACTTTCCCTTACTTAGACGTGAGTGGAGGAGAGTATCCTTGTGTGACAAATCCTACAATGAGTTGACTGCAGGAAAATGAAGCATGCATTTTGACATTGTCTCACGCTGTATCATAGTTAATGCTATGAGTAGAAGCTCAAAGGAAAAGACATTTAAAGAAGTGTTATTAATTTTTCCGATATTGCGAAAACAATTCCCATAATCAAAGCTTTCACTTTTTCTAATATTTACGACAGTTTCTATCGATCCTTATCCCTCTTCCTATTAGCTTTAAACTTTTTTGATTGTCCCCTAATTTTAACCTCTGGTAGACAGTAGAACAGATACTATGCACATAAAATACAGGATAAGTGAAAATGTTCATTGAAAACCTCAGGATATAAAACATAAATGTCAAATGTGGGATACTAATAATTTTGTTGCAATTGTGATGTATCATGACAAACTTCTTATACATAGATAATACCTATAATTATCTGTTTTAGCCTTTCCTGTGTCTTGCCACACCATAACTTTGAAACGCATTATGTACGTGCTGTATAAGAGTGTCCTTTTTGTAGGAGACTTTTCATTGCAGACTTTTCATACGTTACAGTATCACCCTAAGCAATACGCTTACCGTTTTCATTTCCGTAATAACTGTGCCAAGACTGTAAAAACATAATTGTCAAAAATGGGTTAGACAAATGGTATCAGTTCAGTGTTTTGACATAGACATTTGGACAATTTTATTCGGAATCTCCCACTGGCGATAGCTCGGTTAGCTCGGAAGGTAATCTTAAAGTTACAATGATACGTAGAAATGGTTATTTGTATATATTACACACAAAACGATGTAAACGTATCATATTGTCGTAAAGGTGATATTGAAAATTGGAACCGGAGAAATAACATTGATCGTCTTTTAAGTTTGTCAAATAGTTCTTGCATTTCCTTGGTTAACCATATTGTCATTAGTTTGGACTGATACGACTGTGCTTTAGGCTCTTGTCAAAGAATTTGTTTAGTCTACAGCAGTCTTTATACATCTCGTTTATCACAGGTCCTCCTGGTTAGTGACATGGCTTTGATATTTTAAAAACAGTAGGAGTCAAAGTTCCCATGCAGGTTGTAGTGAAAACAATTCTCATATCAGTTCTTTGTGATGAAACTCATCATAATCTATGCAAGTTTAGAAAAAGCATAGGTTAAGTTGCAATGTCAACTTGAGTGATGAAAGTAAATAAACACTTAGACTCGCAGAGTGAAAGTATGGGACAAAATGGTTGGTGACTTACCTAATATTGCTACTTTGAAACGAAACAAAACTCGATCCTCTTGTTTACTGACTTTGTAAATTAGCATGTGCACAACACCAGCTTTAAGAATTATACCTGGTATGGTACAAAAAGGCAACGGAAACAACCAAGGCAGAAAAGCCTTGTCTTTTATATATCATGTTGAAAATAAGGCATTGTCTTGATCTGTGGTTTTCAGATTGCTCTTTACACGTATGAACACAATTACAGAAAAGATTTAAGAATGTGTGTAGTCGTACTTATTATTTAAAGATGCAAGTATCTTATTACATTTGGACAGTATTTAGCTTTGTCAAGTTGATTTGCAAAAGCTTGAGCTGATGTCAGTGCACCAGAAAGAAATTTTATGGTTTTACTCACAGAATTTGTCAAATGTGAAGTAATTTTTCAGCTGCCGTATGGTTTTCATGGTAAAAGTTGTTAAAGAAGATAACCATGTCTTAAAATACTACAACAAATGTTTTGATGATAAGCCAAAGAGTCCCATAAATGCCGCGTGGTATTTCAAACTTTGGCTAAGCATATATACGTATTAATTGCTGAGCTACTTGAATGATTTTGTAACGCAATATTCCAATTATATTTTGTCGGGATATTCAGCGGAATATTTAGTTCGTGCTGAAAGCAACCTTTGCACGAGTCTAGTGTTATAGAGTAGTAGAAATTCATCCAGTTCTTTAGAAGTTACGTTATGTTTAGTACAATGTCTAGAGAAAATGTAAGGCGGTTCGAACATCTTCATAGTTCGTGTCTCTTTTAGCCTTTCTTAACGTCTTTAATCATTTCCGTTTCCTGTACAATTTTTCTGACCTAGCCAAATTTCTGTAGGTTCTTACATATGCTATGATCACTACCGAGAGGGTGGTAACGAGGTTATTTACCAATGGGTCCGGGGCTTCGACAGCCTCGCAAGTAATATGACATGAAGATAGCCTTGATTCGTTGATTTGCTATGCTGAAAACCATTAGTTTACTATTTCTTATCAGAATCTTGAATGAATTAGTAAGATTTATGAGGATACTTCTATCTAAAACACAAGTTTTCAACCCGGTATAGAACGCGTTAAAAGGATAAATGGCGTGGTCAAAAACATTTTCTTGCACGATTCCATTTAGAAACAGGCCCTTATCAGACGGCCCTGGCTATGTTAGCGCATCAGTTCAACATCTTTCATTGATAAAGGTATCTGATGGTTTGTGATGCCCTAGGTACAACATCAATCTGCATCTGGTGGTGAGGGTTTAGTTCGAAGGTTCTCAAATTTGGGGATACGTTACGCACTAGGTACTAGTGTTCCGAGGTCCGACTTGACTCGAAGTGTCAATACCTATTGGCCCGAGACAAAAAGACGGAAACCTTAATGTTCAGCTGGTGGCCGACCTAGGAGAAAAAAATTAATTTTGTACTACTTCCAGCTTTGTAGATTCTCCTTTTCATTAGTCTACAATTTACTAGAGTCTTCTGCAGATCCCAAGTTTACGTGAACTAGCATGGTTAAGGCTATGAGGAGCATCCAGTCGTAAAATACAGCTTCAGATCCATTTTCTTGCACACAGTAACAGACAAGATCAGAAAAACATGGAAAGATGTTCCACACTAGCAATATTGAGAAATCTGTTGGACAATAGCTCCAAAACCTCTGTTTGAATGGGATTTTGTCGTCCTCCGGATTTTCAAAGGAGATTTGTAAACTCAGTGTTTTAACTTACCCTATATTACTCCTAAGAAGCACAATTCATAATTAGCTCGATTACAAAGTATTATTGTGAGAATTGTTTTTGTTGTACACAGCATGCTTCTTTCCTCCAAAATTTGACAGGTACTACCTTAAAATAATACAGCTGTGTTTATTGGTAGGTCCTCAATAGTGTAGACATCACTAAATCCTATAAATAGGGCTTTGAAGTCCTCGCTTTTGGTCATTATTCACAAACATTTGATCAGCTGAGTAAGGTAAGGAACTATTTGATGAACTGCCTATGATAGCAGATGAATTTAGATTAAATTTGGTATGTTTTAACGGACTTTTCTGATAAAGTTTATAATTCCCCACTCATTCTGTCGTTTATGCGTGTCAACTATAATTTGCTTTTTAAGTTATTTCTGTGGCATCAAATGTTAAATTAGAGATTAACGTAGGTAGTTGATTTGAAATGAGAAAGGAAAGTATGTATTAGAACATGATTTGGCATTCATATCTCCCTTTCCTTCATGCATTTGATTATTTAATAATGCGTCTTCATACTGTAGTTATGTTTTTTCATCGAATACAAATCAAATTTAAGTAATCAACATCCAGCAGTAAAAGGATAGTACTCCATGATGATAGATCAGGATTCAAGTCCTGGTTTCAAATACTTTATAGTCGTCCTCCCTCTGTAGTATGAATGTTACTGTTACGCAGTAGTGGATATATCTAACGAGTATATTTTCCAGTAAACAGACTCAATACCTGATTTCTACCGTAGTGTAAAGAATTCGTTGCAAGCTGCAAGATGAAGATTTTTCTTATCCTTGCGCTGTTGTTTGCATTATCTGTTGCAGAGGAAATTATTGAAGGTGACGGTCGTATTTTAGCTTTTGTATGATTTCATTGCACTTGAAAACAGAATTCTGTATCTTACGAATTTTTATATAGATTGACGCAGATGATTTATACTAACAGAACATAAATAACATTACAATTCTTTACCATCCCAAGTTTCAACCCTTTTTCTCTCGACATCAACCACATTCGATTTCAGATTTAGCGTCATTTGGTTTAATTTTGTATTGCAGTGAAACTTTATGCATTAACACAGCTATTTCCATACAGGACTCTCGAAACTTTTTTACGTCATTTTCTCATACTCTTTAAACCTGTGACTCACATTTGATCCAATAATCCGATTACAGCATATTTTGTTTTCAATTCTCGTGACTGAGTGCTTCTTTTGTAATTTTCGCATACATTTTCAGTTGGCCACGGAATTTATCTTTACCAGATACTAACTAGGTAATCTCACAGAGGTCATCTCAGAGCACCAGTGGCGTGGATTCTTAAATATCCTCACCTTTGAAGGTTTAATGTTAAGACGTTTGTGACTTCATGAAGCCAGGATCAGGCTAGGCGATCGGCTGTCATGTTTCCAAAGATGAAAAATAAGATGAATGTGTTTCAAATTCTTAAGTGAGTTAGTCTTTAATACACAAGGAACAATTTCATTCACAGAAGAAATTGAATTTGAAATAAATTGCCATGGAGCGAGTTTACAAGTTTCCTCGGATTTTGGTTACATCTTGTAATTCGAAAGTATCTTGTTACTTGTAGTACGTATGTTTAGGTACAAGTGAATCAGGCATCTGTGCTTCTTGTCCTAGATGATTACAAAGCATCCGAACTTGCTGAGCTCACTCAAAACGAGGACACGGAAAGTGACAGACAATCAGCAAAGCGTACTTCTCCTCTTTGCTATAAGATATGCCTAAGAAGAATTTGTTTCCCAGAAAGGAAATGTACTCCCAGATTGCGATGCGTTGGACGTAAACGAGCCTGCTACATCCGATACAAAGATGTTTATTACAAGAAATGTTTCTATATTGGAGGAACATTGAGGTGTGTAACTCGTAAAACAAGGAAACCAGTTCGTGAGTGTAGCAGCAATGGCCATTGTCGAGTTAAACTAGTGTGTAAGACAACCAGTAAATGTGAATATCGGAAATATTGCTGTAGGCATTGAGCACTGCTCGAAGGAACTCGGCGGAAGATAAAAAGGCATCAACAGTAATACGTCCCAGCCCACTGCATTTAGCAATGAACAAATGATTTTAGTCTATTTGCTTGAAACACTTAATTGTATACCATGAACATTTAAATTAATAAATACAAAATTGAGTAAAAGAACATCGCAAGTGAAGGTTTCTGTCTCTTCCCTGCAATCGCTATGATTTTTTTACCTAGCCAGCCATATTACAGAACTTTGCATTTCTTTATTAAGATAATGTAAAGGTGACACTTAAACCAAAGATATCGTTCCTGGTCCAACTATCTATGCTGTAGTTGAGCAGTGTACTGAAAATTTACAGCAACTCGTACTTGGTAAAGTTATTCGGTTTTGAAAATGCCATCCTCACCAAAAATATTAAGGAAAATCGAAAGATAAATCAAAGGTTAATAGTGACATCATTAACTGCCTAAACTTGTAACACAAACAAGGAATAATGGTATTTTCATGAGTAGATATAAACATGGCATCATAGATCTTATCGTTCCTATAGTAAATTGCTGAAGCATTAGTTTTAAAACAAAACTCTCTTAAGGTCGACAAATGCGCAGTATAACTTCTCACACAAACCTTATCTGACAAAAGAGTTCAATCTATAATCTGTGTATATACTCCCTTGTGTACAAGGAAAACATGTACACATCTACTTTCAAATTTTACCGAGCTTTGGTCTTCATAACATGTGTATGAGAAGAAAAAAGCTACGATACCTCAAGATAAGTCATTGACAGGGTACCTTCGCCATCAGTAAACACAACTGTTTAACACAGTTAAAGCTCTTGGTTTGCTGCACTACAGTCGATGATGTCTGATGGCTATTTTGACCATTAGGCGTTGACCTCTTGGATACTAATTCGAAAAATAAGTAATGGTCTGATGCATCCTTAATTTTAAGCTGATGAATTGGTCTTTCGAAATTAATTTTACCCACAAGCAAACGATTCCTCGACCTTCACTTTAAAAGACTAGTTATGGTCGGTTGGGTCCGTAGTTCGAAGCATAGGAAGTGTATTGTTGTACTTTTGATTGAAATGGTGAATAGGGGTCCCTTCGATCTCAATTTTAAGGCATGAGTTATCATGAAGTAAGATGTAGTTAAACTCCTTGCTGAAAGCAAGCAAATAAACAGATAGAATAGGCATGATTATTTAACCATATTGAATAAAAACCACCATACTGTAAAGTTTACAGGAAACACAGACTGGCAACAAATCTAATGTCACAATCAGCCTGAGCAGCACAATTCTATTTACATCGAAGTTTATCAACAAGTTAAACTGTTCAAAAACTAAAAAGCATACAAGACTTTACATTATTAACAAATATATCACAAATGGTAATAGCATTCTTCGGAACCAACTTCTATAATAATGAAATGGCAAGTTCCATCCCCATGGTGCTTTTCGTATGTAGACCATTGTTCACGTTATGCAACAGTATCAGTACATAAGAGGACAGTTAGTTAATTTCAGCTGGAATTAAAGCGATACCACCTTATTTAAAAGAAAATGAAATTTACGTAATGCTTGATCTTGTCAAATGAATCTAACAATATGCATACACGAGATCGACTTGCGAGAAATAATCAGCGAAAGAACAATGGTGCAACACGTTCAAACTTCGCAAATATAAGAGAGAGAAGGAAACAGTCGGGATAAATTTATGGAAAATACTCAGATTCCCACAAAAGTGCAATGTTAATATAGAAGAGCAGAATATTAAACAGGCTAACACAAACCCACATGAATACTGTAACTGAGCCATTTTAGAACAATTGCTTAAAATTGATATCTATTTTTTTTTGCCCTTAGCGGGTGATTTGGACGTCTTTCCCTTTGGTGTCTTCCTTCCACGACTTGGAGAAGGCGTCTTCCGCTTCTTATCGTCCACCTCAGGTGCCGCGGGAACAACTGGTTTTTCAAGATATTTTTGACAATACTGGTCACGCAGTCCTTTGTGTGCCTCCCGTATTTGATCCAAGTTTGCCTACAGAAGAAAATTTCATACACTCAGTGTCATTGGGAAGATAACTATCTCATATATGTCAACAATGTAAGAAATTGAGCCAAAATTTGGCACTACGTTTCTTTGGAACCGACAAAAATTTTACTTCTTGAATAAAATCATGGAAGAAACGGAAATTATCAAAATCATTATGAAACGTGGAAGGAAACAATTGTGCGTTTCTTAATAAATATTATTCATACCAGAGTAATCAATCACATGAGACTCGGGTTAACCCGAACAGCAGTACACTGTAATAATCTGTAAAGTAAACCACTCCAAAAGTAAAATAGTTGAAAGAATGAATTATACAGTCTTCTAAAGAAATCCTCAATGCATACTTATAACCCGTTAATAAAAGTGTTTAGGGTGAACTATACTTCTTTTGCTTTTAAATCCCACTTAAACCTACAATACATCGGACGTATACGCAAACATAAAATAACGCTGTTAGCGTTTAGCTCCTTAAAGTTCTCAGCAGGTATATGTAACTTCAGTTTAGCTACATTGTTATTTAAGATATTTCAACAACTTGTTAGTTGCGACCATACTTACGGTACTTTTAAAATGTTTATGTTTACTTCATATTCATATCTAGTAATATGCTTTAAAATGAATTTAGTTGTCTATATCTTAGAAATAAACAGCGAACAGAAGATGTTATGTAGGACAATGAACACGTTTCTTGTTTTACTACTGCGGTAAATCATTTTGAAAGTATTTGAAAATGACTAAGATTCTCCAAGACTCTTAGAGGACAGGGAAAGTGTTAATATCAAGAGGATTTAGACACGCCTACAAAGGCAAACGGAGAAGCTACGTCGGAAAAGGATTTGCACAATATGAAGAAGGGTCAGGGCTTGTATCGTATCGAGCTCAGCGATGTTAAGCTATATCCCTCCCATTAAACACCTTAAAATTGAGGCTATTGACCCCACAAAAAGAAAACAGTCATTTCTCAATACCCAAGTCAATCACTTTAACTTCTCCTTTACTTAAGCAAATTATACGCCAAGCCAAAGAAAGCTACGTTATCAAAATTCCATCCAACTGACAATTAAAGCCTTTTAAGTCCGATGACAACAGTAATTACGATCAAGTTTGACCTTTTTGCTCTACCCTGTATCTACTCGTATTATAAACGGCAATTTGTTCCTTGTAGTTCCCAGTTGAACTCATTGACTCTGCCAATATAGGATTTTTTCGTTACAAATGACGTCTGCGATATACAATTGCATAAACACGCAAGTTACCTGTAAGTCTTCATATAACTTGATTTGTCGTTCTTTTTCCAAGTTTCTTTCATTCAGATCTTCCTCTCTCCGTTTAAGGACCTCTTCACGAATGGCCAAAAATCTTCTCTGTTGCATTTCCCGTTCCATGTGGATTCTCTCTTCTTCTGCTTCGTCCAACAGAATGATTGGACCAACGGACCTAGGATTTAAATTCATATGCCAAAATGTTTACTTTGAAGAAATGAAACGACTTAGCGTCTGAAAAAGTAATTCGTTCTGCCTTCTACGCTACTACGGAAATGTAACCACAGAGAATGAAATACATAAATAACAGCTAATCCATATACTTATAATCAGTTGAAAGGGCTAAATGAAAAGAACAACTTCTTTTGACTAGAAAACGTCCTTTTCATAGGGATGAGATAACAAAATAAATGTCATCAAAATCAATTTCGATAGACGGAAATGGATAACTGATGTATTCTGTAGTGTCTGAAGTTTGATAACCTCTATGGATCAAATGGTACATGTATGAGAAGTCTGAAATTCTTTATAAATTGTTAAACATTATTAGTATCCCACTTATTTGTTCACGCGTTTTGCCTCAAAATCCTATCACATCAGAATAAACTTTAATAAAAAAGTTTATGATAACATCAACCTCAAACATTCTACACCATGGTCAACCGATATTCACTTAACATCATGATAAATTAATGATCCTTGTTGTCACTAGGATTCAGTCTGTCCACTTACCTTATATACGGTGATAGGTCGAATGGCTTTAACACAGACGTTTTTGGCTTTGGAGGAGGTTCAAGTGTTAATTCAGTAGAGTCAACTTCTGACGGACCAGGGGATGTTGGGGGAAACACTGGAAATGAAATTCGGTGATTAAATCAGTGATGACAGGGTAGTCAGAAAATACGAGGTACTTAACACGCAATGTTGATTCCATAAACCAGCTGCTCTTCCCCAAAGTAAGCTATCATTATTTGTATTTGGTTAAAAAGAATGCGTTAAAGGGCGGTATTCAATACACAGTGCACTTTTGTTCCAAAAATGAGCATTTTAGGCATCAGAATGTTCAATAGTCTTATAAATAAGAACTGATGGTCACTTTATACTATGACGTATGAAAGATAAGGCTTAGTCAAGAGCTACTAATACCTCCAAGTACAGTTATCTATTTCAGGTGTGGAGTCAGAGAGCGAAAACAATGTTCAACTAACAATAGAAACGTTCCCACGTTTGACGCAAAGAAGATTTTAAACGGTGTCATTAAATGAGAGATTTTTGTTTGGGAAATAAGGTGGAAGAGATATCAAAACATCAACCTGCAAAGACTTTCCGTATAACAATACCCTGAAACAGTAAAAACATATTAGATAGCTCTTTTTGTCAACCAGTCCTAAGAAAATGAAATGTCATAGAGGAAGTCAAAATGGGACAGCAAATTGCCACAATGCGTATCGAGCCCAGGCAATCACAAAAAAGTGCTACAAATCATATTAAAATGATAACAGTTCTCTGAAGAGTCCGAATGAAAGACGAAATCTTTGTATTTACAAAGCCAAACAATCGACGCATTCTGATTTTAGATTTCTCTATTTCGCTCTCGTCTTTATCTCATGTTCCGCACTTTAAAGACGAAAAATGTTCCCAGTATGCTTTCCCTTTACTTTAGCTTTTCAAATCAATTATCACAAATCAGACTATGTACAATGGAACGTATCAATTGGTACATAGTTAATACATAAGACAGCAATCAACAAAGTCCAAATAAATATGAACGACATTAACAAATTCACAGAAATACAGTCGGAGATAATGTTCAATTATCATAGTTGTCCTATCCTACCAGCATCATTTTGTCCCGGAACTGCAGCCTCTCCTTCTTGCTCGCTGTCATCAGATAATTTTCCAGTTTCAATACTCAGCGTATTTTCGTTAAGAAATTTTAACCTTGCTTGTAAAGCCTATAAAACAAAAGATGAAACAAAACCTGAACGAGTGATAGTTGCCTACAAGTCGTTTGCTGTCTAAAAATGGCGCCAAAATATAGCATTCCATATCACCGAATTCTTAATGGCCAGGGAAAACTAAGAAAGTTGTTTCAAACCAAATGTCTTTCAAAGTACTCCTATCTACAACAAGACAGTTTGTCGTTACCTTCTTCATCGAATTCGTTAGTCTTCCAATGGAAGTATACAGCTGAATATAACTAAACTGCGAACTCAATGCATTTTGTGAAGGAAGCAAATAGACAGGCCAGTTCAATTTTAGTTTGTTCTTTTCTACTCCACTACATCAAACAGTTACAAGACCAATTCAGAAAATAAAAGAACGGATATCATCTTTATGCTTATACGAAGCACGAGCATCACGTACAAGGCTATTTTGCTACACCAACAATAAATATATGTGGGGATTAGAAATATTCTAATGAAGGTCTCCGTTCAAGTCTTATCTTTGACGCAAAAAAAGTAATTAAGCAACTTTTGTATGGGAATAATTTAGCACGCTATAACCAATCACCACTCGATCAATATATCATCAAAATACAAAGGTGTCTGCTTGGAACTACATTACACATTTTGGATTAAAAACTCGGGGTTTTTTTTCTACTGACTAAAGTTCACGACAAAAAAATGACGTTTGGAGAAATCAAAGCTTTGTCGTTAAAATGTCAGTTGCTGGAATATGGATACGAAAAATATCAACTTTATTAACAAAATTCAAGAAAGAAGCATGTATCGCCATATGCTAATTGTATACAATAAGGTATTATTATAGCAAAAGAAACCATGAATCTCTATGAATGGCAAATAGCAACGGAAAAAGGTTCGGAGCAGACTGCTCGCCCTTAAAGATTACTTATAGCTACATTATATTTATTGCAGGCAATCTCTGACGATGTGAAGTACTGGACCAGAGATTGAGGGAGTGGATAGATTAGGGAAAAGAGAAGCAAGGAGGTGGAAATACGATATTGCACATATTCACAAAAAATAATCATGAAGAGCACACAAGACAGGAGAGAAATTTGATACAAAACTTTACTCAACAGTGTACGAAGATAGCCTTAACATGACAAATAGAATTTTTAATCAAAGACACATGAAACGGCTTGAACCTGCAGACAATCACACTTTAAAAAATCCTACTTTGGCTGCTCGCCCTGGCTCTGCTGCTTCCCATGCTGTTTTCATTGCCTTTATTTCATCTTGCCGTTCCGTGTCTTTTCTCACATCAATCTCACCCTGCGTAAAATTGAAATCGGTATTATAAGTTAAATCAAGCAAAATCTTTTCCCCAATAATTGACATTATCACTATTGATAATCAACATCGTCATTTTATCATCATAAATAAACATTGCAATGATGGTATCAGAAGCAATATCAGTAACATTTTTAACATCATAGTCGGTACATCATGATTATTCTCACCGCCATCATATTTCCTATTTTGCTCTTTCAACATTTACCTACTCTTTTTAACTCTTTCCAAAAATATTAAGTACCTCGTGTTTTCTCTACATCACCTACCCAGTTTGCACTAGACACAGTGTAAAAAAACTGAATGTATTCTATCTCTTAGTAGTGCCCTAAGAACTGGCTGCTTCTGATTCCAATGTCAGGGTTAAGGAAGTAAGAAAGAACTGAACTCTTTACGATCATGGATTCCGTTACCTGTTTTCACTGATATGATCTGAGTATAGTAATTCGAGACCATTGGTCTGCAAGAGCGTCATCTCATTAACTAGTCAACGGCGACAAGACACTTGTCTTTCAAAGGAAATACTTGTCATCTTGCCCAAAAACTGACATCACGATATCTTTTTTTCAAAATTTAATCGAGTTGCAAACTAATTTATAAATTCAGCCTAGAAAAGGAATATCAAGATAGATGCATACAAAATTGTCGAAATCATACCACATTCACATCAGTAACAACTCTCAAAACCCAGCTTGGCTTGCTCGTGTCAATATTCTGAAAGGAGACACGAAAAAAGTCATCAGTATCAGGTAAAATCTTTAAGAATAAACATTTTGTTATGTTTCCTGCAAACATCCATCTGGAATATCCACAAATCAATCGTGTAACAACCACATTGACGCATGATAGATCGATTTTAATCGTTCAAGTCATATATAGTACGTAGCACGACTTAGGATAACATAGCAAAAATTGGGAATTCTATTAAGCGTAAAAGACAACAAAAATAAAGAGCTGGGGGACTGGTATATAAGAAATAAAATACAAAATTTGTAACTTTACTGCCCTTTTTAGGAAGAGAATGACCCCTTTTCGACCTTAGTTATGCCACGGAAAGCAACCCATACCACAAAGGAGATTAAGGAATGAAATGTTGTTAGTCTGCAGCCGAATTTGTTTTCTTCTGTTTCTACCGGATGACTGACAGCCTGCAAGTAATAAATTCAGGGAAGGATCTCTTCAAATTATATATTAGATTTGTTAAACACTAGTCTTATGGTCCAGAATTATTGTGAGGTATTGACTAACTGGAAATAAAAGGTGTCCAGTGTTTGGTGACTTCTCAGTTGCAGTATGCGTTCCATTACTACAATACGTAATAGCGCAGAGGTATCCAAAACTAGTTGTTTAAATCCCTCCTGGCGAGTCTAGGAAGTGTAAAAATGTCCCTTACTTGAGATCCAGGTCTTGATGTTGCAGCATGGCTTTTACTTGTCCTTCCCTCGACATCCTTCTTTGCTCCCTTTTTACCTTTAGGTCCGGCACTATGCTTTTCTTTTTCGTTTCGAGTAGTGTCAGCTAAGAAACAAGGTGAAAATATTGCGAAATTGCACATATTGCTTATAACAGAATCAGTGCAGTCCAAAACGAAATCAACTGCTAGTTACATAAGAATAAATGTAACATATGGCAACGGGGGGCAATGATTCTGCTGCTCTCTCTAATAGGACACACAGTAGATTATGAAATCAAGGAAAATTTTACTGTACTGTAGCTAGTGAATTGAGTAATCTCTAATCAATTACCAATGATCAGGGATCCACTATTTTTTACAGTAGCTTTGTACAGTCAGTATGGAGTTCGTAAGGGACTATCAGAACCCTGAACCAAGTACAATGACTGCCATGTACCCGTAGTTTTAATTATATTTCAGGCTACAAGAGCTGTGGGTGAGCATTCTGAAGATTTAATGCTCGCTTTTGGTCTTGAGAACAACTATTTGCAAATCAGGCATGAATGCTTTACAAGAAAGAGCAGTAGGCGTAGGCAAAACGGAAATAAAAAACCAAAAGTCTCACCTTCTCCGTCTTGTTTTTCTAACGTTTTCAACATGCTTACAAAATTCCACTGACTTCGGGAAAGTGGCCAACTATCCCTTAACACATTTGCCTGTATAATGTACTTGTGTATCTGGAATGAGATGACAGTCATTTAGTCTTTTAATGCAATTATTTATTGGGGGTTGAAACGTACTATGCAATTAAGTGATGACTCGGAGACTCGGAGACTCGTGACTTGCCCCTTGTGTTTTGACGAGAATAGCTTCAATCATAGTTTAATGGACAGAACCATGTGTTGACCAATGATGCTAGTTAGTCGTACACTGTATACCTACCGCTGTCTACCTACTCCAATGCAAGCTACGTCCTGCTTCACCGAGCATTAACTAACAAATGACTATCGAATAGTAGCACACAATCATAGTACATGGCTAAAACATGGAATAGGTAGACAGCGCTAGGTATACAGTGTATCCATTACATCGTCCTTGACCTAAACAAAAGAAAAACCTAAGAACCTCAGAAAAACTAATAATTAACACGGCACTGGTTCAGATTAATTTTCTGTCTATTACACATAGCAAACGGTGACCAATAGCGTTTGGATAAGCAATTGACTTATATGGTGGCATAAATATTTGTGACCTTTTAAATAATCAGTGATAGAACGTATTGATTACAGGCAGTAGGGAATGGAGATGCAACTCTACGGAACACAATGAAAATGCTTCAAGGCAACCGAAAATTCCAAGGGATACTGTAGAGTAAGATCTCAAGGCCACAGCTGTAGCGTAAATGTCATTACAATGAACCATGATCATCATGGTTCACCGTACACACCTCGATGTCCTTTACTGGAGTCTTAATCTCTTCCTTGGCATCAATTTGAAAATATCACTTTGATTGATTGCACATGCAATTGCTATTCTCTCTTGTTTCCTATCACCGTTTTTGGGTTCCCTCAGTGTCTACTGACAGTTCGGTGACTGTTACTGTGGTATAACCTCGGTTACTGATGGCGGCCATTAATGTAGCAATAAAGTGGTTCATGGGGCAATGAAAACTGAACTATCAAACATATTCTCTAAACAAATGTAAGAAAAAAACTTCTCCCTTCTGCTGTCAATCTGGTATTTTTAGAAATAGCATACTGAGTGGATCAAAATTTAACAGAAAATAATCCACATAAAATGAAAAGCACGTTAGCTATTTGCACATATGCTTATTAGAAGAAGTGTATTTAATAGAACCAAAACAGTATATTAAACAGTATTGACTATTTCGCAAAGAAATAATTACCACTGATTTGTTCTGATTTTCAGTTTCATTTGTTGATTTGATTGCATCCACTATGGCCTGCAAGAAAGGGCTCAACGTTTATTATTGAATTTTCGTCGTATCAAAACTCTTAAAGACATTGCAGCAAAATGTCGCTAGCCATAAGGATATAATCCAAATACAACAAGTCTCGTCGAATATTTCAGAAAATGAGTTCAACTCTGCATATAACTTCACAACTCATCAACTTTGAACAAAAACGATTTTGTTTACAAATTCATTTATTTACTTAAGACAACTTTATAAAACTTATGAAATTCCTTTCTGAAGGCCAAATTGGACTGAAGAATGCAATTAAATGGTAGAATGACTACAAGTCTTCACCTTGATTATAGACATCTTCCTGACAGAAAAATTCCAAGCTCAGTTACACTATGCACTGTAAGTGGCTCCTTGACCAGTATATTTCGAAACAAGGTCATAAACTATTCATGATTGTGATACCACAAAACAATATTTACTTCAATATCTAACATATGTTCTATTTGACGAATATCATCTTGGCAAAATTGGATGGAAAATTCTGTGTCTGTTTTTCGTAACAGCAAAGTACCTCAAATTAGTTGATTCCAAACAGGTATACAGGAGATACTCACAGTTTCTACTGCACTTTGGTCCGATGAATCTTTCTCTGCATTTTTGTTAGGTTTAGCTCCACCAGATAATTGCGGGGAGCTTGCTCTCTTTGTATTTAACATTTTCGAGGCTTTTGGTGATGATTTGCGCGAATTTTGTCTCGAACCTGGTAGGTGCAGAATTTACGAATACACATTAGGTAAAATAAACAGAACTTTGATAAGTTACAAGACTATTTTACAGTAAAAAGGCAGACAATTGTGTGTTAGTTACTATTTCCATTTTCAATGCTCGGTTTCTTCAGTATACTACAATATGTTTAGAGTATCCCCTTAGTCCGATAGATTACCAAATTAAAAGTTTCTTCCCAAGTTATGTTGATTTATAGGGTGGCGCCCATCTCCGTTTCCTAAGTCTTTGGGCCAGACAGCTGTGCAAAGGCAATTAATGCTACAGTAGGGGCTGGCCTACTGGTAGCAGTGTGTGTTTATCTTCCATAATCTACCCTTACGGGCTGCGTGCTAAGCAGGGAAGAATTACGTACAATTTTTAAAGTCTTTGGTATGACCAGGTCGTGGATTCCAACCAACAAACTTCCACACACAAAGCGAGCACTCTACCATTGCACGGTATTAGACTAGAGTGTAGTCACATAGTAATGTTCTAAACGGGATCCGTTAATAGACCTTTTCAGTGTTACAGCACACGGCCCGTTGTCAATCGCAACGATCCGACGAAGGGGCAAACAATGAGGTCTGTCAACAGCGTTTCCTAGGGAGCATGGTCTTGTTTTGGTATTATTTTAGTGTTTTTAAGGTCTTCTACGTTATAGAATGCTATCTAAATACTTTAATAAGTGGGGAGAAGCCCAGGGAATATATTTAGAGAAACTTGAGCGTCCTTCCTTTTTGTAAAATTACTGTCTTGTGAAGTATACTTGCCATCTCTGACAGTAAGGTCAGTGTGTGTTCACAACACCAAAACCTAACCTCGACAGAGTTAAGTCTTTGATGTAAAGTTACTAACATGCTGCTCTCGACACCTGATCTTGGCCATAAGGTATTCTTTTTCTTGCTTCAAGTAGTCAATCTCCATGACTGTCCACTTCAGCTTCAAGTTCAGCGGTACTGTAGACTACATAAGTGGAGAATCTTCATTATGGGAAGTGTCTTATGTATAAATAGCACTCTGTAAGTGAAGGGACCACGTTTTCTTGAATAGATTTGTTTCACGGAGTAATTGTTTTTAGGCTATCTATACTCTTACAGCTGTTAGTGGCCTTATCGGTACTTTCTTCTGACCCTGTATTCAAAACCATACAAAATGTCTAAGGCAAAGGGACTTTATAAGGAAGATTAAAGCCTTCCCCATCAATCCATGATTGCTGTATCCATTGGCAATACAGCTTTTTGACATTTTCACAGCAAAATAACTTAAAAACTAACCAGAAACTAACCTTCCCTTGCACCACAACTAAAAGTTTTAATGCCGCGATCGGCTTTGTTGCCCCCTAAACTTGTTGCTATGGCCGGTTGTTAAGGACATCCGAAAAGGTCGTTAACGGCACACTTTCCTTATGGTTTATGTCGTCATGCCTAGGCAGATTACATGCCAACTAAAGTTGGTTCTAAACAAGTAACTGAATATTTTTCCTTTTACTGTAGTCATTAAAAACGATCGAGTATGTTGGCTAACACAATAGCAAAGACAATTTGGTTTTACGACACCTTTGCGGCTGGACCTTTCATCATCTTCATCTGTGATATCTTTCAGGAAAGTGAATGCAGGAATAACAACATGTCCTTTGCCAGAGACAGAAATAACTTCATTTTCGTGATCTAAAACCTGTTAGTATGGTACAGATCAGCGTGCAAGATATTCTTAAAATTGCAAAAGATAAAATTTGCTTCAACACTTAACCTTGTAGCTATATACTAATATACGTAATGAGAGAAACATTTATTCGAAACATGCACACAGTGCACCTAGGACGAAAAAAAGAGAAATGCGTTCACTAGACAGGTCAAAATAAGAAATATACCAAAATCCGAGAAATATATAATGTACTCTATGAAACATTGCCCGAAACTCTGTTTAAGTTAGGTGCAAACTCAAGGTCCTGTCGTGACGTGACGGTATGCAGAGGAAAAAGAACGTCCTATATGGGTGCCCAATTTTATCCCCCGATAGAAAGCTACCCAACCTACACTTCCAGCCTCGTGTCAGCAAATCTTATGCCATGACCTCTCAAATCCATACGAATACGAATTGCTGAAGTGCCTGTACCGCAAATATTGTTCTATCATCGTATACGTAGGAAGTATTGTAAACACTAAAAGAAGTCCACCCTGCGCTGACCACCAAAAAAGAACCGAAAGAAATAATTCGGAGAGAATTACTATGGCAAAATATAAACAGTTTATCACTTTTCCCTCAAATGCGGATAACAAATTCAATACAATGAAGAAACAAATATAAATATGGCTACAGATTTAAATAGCAATCTAGGAAGTATGGCTTACTTGCAGTTTGATGTACACATCCGATTTCGAGGTTGAAAATTGTATAGTTGTTAATTGGTCTGTGGAAACTTTAACAGCGTACCTAAAATTGGATAGTGCAAAGTTTTCTAATAAAAAATTTTGAACGACTGTCGAGCGGTTCCATAATACTTTCCTAAATTGAAGTAATACCACGCAAGATTAAATAAACACGCTATTCTGTTATCAATAACTGATTTAAACCTCTATATTGAAAACTTTATTTTTAATGCAAGACGATTTGGGTGAAAAAGGACGGACATAGACATAAAGCTTTGCTCAAGGATATACAAATAAGACGCAAGAATCTAAACAATAAAGGTAAAATCACAAATTCTTCAAAAACCAATCGCAGTGAAACTGTGGCCTGTAGCATACTGTTAGAGTGGAAAGGAGCTCCAGAAAACTCTATTTTGAAAACAAGGAAGAGTTACATTCACATTAATACATAATAATACTTGTATCCAACATTTTTCACAGTTTAGGTAAACAAATTCCTCCTGCCTAAGTTCCTAACCTACCTTTCCGATTTTCCGTTCAGTATGCGCTCCTACCCGAAACCCTTGTTGTCATCCTTCGGTTGACTCTAACAAAATTTGGTTAAAATAGAAAGATTAGAATAGAAAGACCTGTTATAAACCACAATACCTCATTATTATGTTGTCTCTGTTGGGAATATAATAGTCTCTGATTTCTTTTGTATTGAAAGTTGTTGCAACAGAGCCATCTTTCGCGGGCACAGGCAGTGGCTCAGCGGAACCGATCAAGCGAAGACGAAATTTTCCTGCAGGAATTGCTATCTCCGAACTTCTTGCTTCAGCAACAAAGGTATAGCCACCCTAAGAAACAAATGAAAGGAAACAGGTTTCGGAAACTGCACTCAGAGAATTGAGGAAACACACGGGCAATATCTTACGATACCAACAAGCAATACATACCAGCTCAAAGAAAACAGGACCAGCTCTTGCCATATTTCGTCACAATCGACCATAAAATGTCAGTCAGAAGCACAGGTAACGTATTACATTCAAACAAAGAAATAGCATGCAAAGATAAAAATACAAGACAACAAAATCTAATTTTTGATTGGACAAATACATTTAGACAGTAATAAAAATGGTGATTAACTGGACAGTAAAATAATTCAGGTGATTTCAAAGTATACCGTTATGAATTATAAGCACGTAAGAATTATAATTCAGAACAATGTTTCATCCCCAATGCATCAGCCAATTTAGACTGCACTTTTTTATCTTTGAAGTAGATTGCTCCTAACTCATGCAATTTTGAAAAGTCAAATTTTCATAAAAAACGTCCGTTCTTATGTTTAGGACAACGGAAGCAGTCAGTTAATAAAGACGAGATCCTTTGACTTACCTCTTAGATATGCTAAGGTACAAAACAACAAATCAAATTTGATTGTGGCATATATTGATCGATTCGGGAGTAAAATGTTAGTGCCATGCATAATCATCCCACTTTCTATGCATAGAATTGGAAAACATAAAGACTGGACTGGACTAGACTGGACATAGCTAAAGAAGCTGGCGACAATTTATCATAGTAAAATAGCATGTATAATAATACTAAGAAGTTTTGCCTTCGTTTTCTTATTATATCGTCAATCACAAGGTCGAATGATCACTACATAGCATCGAGCTACAAAAGTACAAGAACCATCTTTTTAAATCGCCTTGAAAATTTGCGACATTGCGCAAATCATACTTAAAAGCTTTTTTCGTCTGACACTCTTCAAAGAATAAAACGTCAGAAAGTTCAGTATATGTATATGGCAACCTATTTACACGAAACATGTAGCAAAACTAGCCAATCATAAACAAGAAAGGAAACAAAGAAAGAGAAAATGAAGAAACAAAACATTATTGGAAGAGTCCAAGTGAAAAAACAATCTTTTTGTGGTACAAAACTTGAAAATCGTCGAAAAAAGCTTTTAAGTATGTTTTTTTGCGCAATGTCGCAAATTTTCAAGGTGATTATAAGTACAAGAGGAAAAACAATAAAGCAGGAAATGTGATTAGGAAGCCAAGTAACGAGCAAAAATGGAATGTTGCGTTGCAGTAATGAGTAAAAGTGAATTTTAGAGGGTAAAATTTTGCCTCGTGCTCATATGGTACAAGGCACCTTTTAGTACAAGTGGCAACATACCTTGTTAACTTCCAACTTTTTAGGGGCAACTTTCATGAAGACCCTAGGAAGATCTTGGCCTGTGTCGTTATCCACTACCCGCAATATACAAGACGAAATGTTTATGTACATCCTTGGAACCACTAAAACAGGTTTCTGTACATAAAAAACTTCCCTAGCACAGAGACAGAGAAATGAATATCGAAATATAACAATTGTTGCCACGTCAGTTTAGACAATTGTTTTCAAATACATCCTTATAATAGGAATCATAGGTACACAACAAATCTCTATATATATTTAAAAAAGTACTAATTCTTCCCTGCCTATTCTGTAGTCTAAAATACTTTCGCTGCATACGCAGCAGAAGAATTATAGAGTGAACATCCAGTACACACGAGACCGATAACTAACTAAAGTGAGTTAAAGGAAGCAAAAGGCATCCTCTAGTAACAAATTGAAATTATCCCCAATCCGGCAAAAGTCTTTTCTTGGGGATATCGCTCGTCCACAATACGGTCATGGCATTTAAATACTCATACTTAATGGCCAATCCTCTATCTAACCGAACTCGGATCTATAAACTGCAAACAGCTGTGGCATAGGCACTCGATACTAATTTTTGCCTCAACCCAACTTCTGGTAGCTAGCTTAGCAAGTCTCTAAATGCGACTCAAAGGGACAGGAGAAACGTTGCCTCATAGATGAAGGAAAAGACTAACTTGATACGGCATTCGGTAAGATACATACCTAAAGACAACAAACCAAGATTGGGTAGGCTGTTCAGTATAGGTCCCATGGTAATCAGAGTAGGCAATATGAGTCCACTCGTCTTTATAGAAAGGGTAAAGGGGATATAAACTGGGCTCGAACTCAAACATCGTCCTGTAAACTTTAACGGAAAAGTTCTCCATGTTAGCATTGATAGTATTCCACAACTTGGTTAACACTTCCTCGACAACTTTTCGTTCTTCGGTCCCTGAATAAAAGTAAAATAAATGAAGAACACAACGGGTCAACTAGCACCAAGCAAATTATAAATCCAACCGAAACCAGTCTTAGTCCGATTGATCCAAGTCCAGCTGACACGATACATGATAAAATAAGCAATAAATCGAAACAACGCTTTATGTACTTGATAAAGCATGGTTGTAAAACCCAGTAATGCATAATTATTTCACAATCATGTACGGAAACGTTTATGTGCAGTTTCTACGCCATTATATTGTTTATTAAATCGAACTAACTATTCTGTCATTGGCCACTACGATCAAGAGAGAATTGCTTCGATTTTGGTCTTAAGAATCGAATCCCAAATGATGAAGGACCAAGTAGTTTAACTTCAATCTCCAACAAAACAAAGTTATGATTCAAACCCAAATGTTAGTATATGGGGATCACCGAAATTTCCTTTTCCGTGAACTAGCAATTCTATGGATTAAGGCAATCCGCTTTGGGTAACGTAAGTTTTAAGAATTTCGAGCATCAAACCCAAGAAGCATCAGGGAATAATCGGACTGTTACAAAAACAATAACTTTCTTTTTACTTTCGCAAAATATAAAGTTTTCTGATAATTTTACATTTCTAAAAACGGGACAGACAATGAAAGCAAATTGGCAACTATACCACTGAATGATAAAGGAACATGTTAGATAAAATCAACCAGAACAGAAAATGTCGTTAACTTTTGCTAGGAACTCGGAATGAAGAAAGTGCTAAATAATATTATTGATTATAATGTGATTGGGAAATTATAAGGTTTATCCGAGTGCTTATAATTGTGAAATAATTAAATTTTAAATCAGGCGCTTAACAGGTGGTTTTGACGAGTTGTGTTGTTACACCAACAAGCAGTTGTCGGTACTATGTACACTTACCTGAATCAAAAGACCGCTTCAGTTTTCTAACGTAAAAACCACGAAAGTAGGCCTGGATTTTAACAGCCGCTATACTGGCATCATTGACGTCTAACTCCGGAAATGTCGGCGCAGGCAGACTGTTAAGTCTTCCTCCAAATCGGTTGACGTCTTTTCTAACAATGTCAGAGTCAGATCTTTGCCTCGACGTTCCAAAATCTGATACAGTTGATCTGACATGAAGCATAGTCTTGAGCTTTAAAGCTTCAGTTGCAAAAGTAAGGGAAGGTGGACACCCTTCTCCAAGTTCAGTCTTAAAGCACATGAACAGGCTCCTGAAAAACACCTATAGAAGCGAACGTTGTCAAAAAATATTTTCGTTAAGAATAGCCATCCTGTGTATAAGCAGCTTACTACTCACACCAAATGAACAAGAATGCAACGAATACTCGAAGCAACACTTTCTGGGGAAGAGAGGGTGGGAGGTGAGCTGCTATTGTAAATGGGTTTTTATGGCAGCAACGTAAGTGTTCCCATGGACAAGCTAACACTTATGGGGCACGGGCTGTAGTAACAATAGGTAAGTTATCATACCCTTCAACCAGATGGTTCTGAATGAACCGTTATAAACCTTACCAAGACAACGGAAGCAATGTCGCCTGACTGTAAAATAAAATCGATCGTGCTTTAATCGGTTGATTAAGCATAGATAACATCGATGAGCAAGGAAAATATGACGGTAGCGTCAGGCTTTTGCGGCTAAAAAAACACAAAGCCTAAACAAGTAAACAAACAAAATCACAATTTTACAGCTCCTTTGAAGTTTCAAGGCGCAGGATCTTAATCATACGACATAATCAATAAATTGATTGATAATAACTGGTTACTGGGTTAACAAGCCCTAGTTACCTCAAGGTGCCTATTCCCTATTTCCTTAGTAGGGGCAGGTATTCCAAGATCAATATCTTGTGAAATATCCTGTGTGGGATCGAGAAACGTCCTTACAATTTTGCCAAGTCCTTGCATTGTTGCTACGGCATGGTGCACAAAACGGCAACTTTCCTGCAAGAAAAGACAACAGCCCAATAAATACTATAACAAAGAAATTGCCGATCTTAATTTCTAAACCAAAACACAGCTTGAACGCTTAAATATCTGGATTAAATAATCATTGACAGTTTGTAAAATGCACATAAATTTCTCATCATTGCTAGTGAGGAGGAATAACGGCCAATATGCAAACCCTGAAGCCAAAAATAACGTTACCTTATAAGATTAAAAGCGCTGAACGCCTTAGTGGACGTTTTTCAATCAAGTCAGCAGATTAAAGACCACAGAAACTATAAAGCCAGTATCTGTTGTTAACTGTGATAAATAATTGAAAAGACACATAACCAACCACTCGAAACGACTTAACCAAAACACTAATACGCGCACCAACAAATGACCATACAAACACGGAAACAAGGAAACATAAGAACTACAAAGTCATTAAGAAAGACACTTTTAATTAATCATGTTACCTTCGTAAGATACTGCATCACACTGTCTTCATCTCCAAATATAAATGGAGTCTGAGAGCAGATATCAAGGTGATAACCATGTGGAGCCTGAACCATAAGCCTCAGAAAATGCCGGCTAAAAAGAATTTTCCAAGCAGTGCATTACTTGTAGATAGACACCTAAAATTCTACATATTAAAGTGCTAAAAATACATTCTCGAGATAAGCTACTGCATTCAGTTTCTTTCAAGTTACGTTTTAATTGTAAAAGAACAGACAACACAAACGTAAAAGGAAGATTTCAGATGGAAAAATGCTGCGTATAGTTACTTAGAACACCAAGGGAATGACATTCAGATCTGAATAGTACCTACAGTCAGGGTAAACTGATACAAGGATATTAGAACACAGAGGTGTTACAAATTACAAAAGCTCTGGGAAAGGTATAACTATCAAGGTCATCATAAATGATTGCAAGAAATATCCAAACGAATGCCCCGCACATTACTGATTGACAACACAGGAGCTAAAAATGACAGTCCCAATTTTCTTGCACTGGGTTCTTGCAAACATTGCACACAGTTGCTTGGAACACCATTGCTGAAAAACCTACTCAAGTGAGGTGGAAGAGCATAGTTTACAGAATCTGAACTTTAGCAGCAAAGAAGTTCATAAAGAGGTAAATGAAATCCGTAACAAGAAATACGTAAAATTCAAACGTAGCAAAAGACTGTATATACATAGATTTTATCCCCTTACCCACCGCTGGATTTCGTCTTGTAATACCAAGGACTTTGAAAGTCCTTCACCAAACCTCTGTGCCATGATGGCACCGAGGTTTGAGTTTTGCCTTTTGAGTCTGAAGGTTAGCAGTTCGGGCCCGATCGACTCCCACTTAGTGCCGAATACCGGACAATTGGAAGTCTAAGTTGTCCACATGGTCGAAGTAACAAGCCCACATTGGAGGAGTAAGGCCAT
>JANTCA010031968.1:6293-21277 GCA_024741275.1 Chironex yamaguchii | reverse complement strand
GATTTGCTCCCAAAAGTTGCTCCCAAAGTTGCTCCCAAAAGTTGCTCCCAAAGTTGCTCCCAAAGTTGCTCCCAAAACGGGGCTCGAAATACGCACTCTATACTACTCTTCATTAATGGCTTTCGATATTGAAATTTTCCGGCTAAACCAGTATAAGTGTGTCCTTATCTAGTGTCGATTCTCATTATGATAACCTCACTCTCCGGCAAAGGAAAAGTGAATTGGGGTTGTAATCTTTCACAAGACGAAAAGACGTTACAAAAATCTATCGCGAAGTGGAAAAAAGTGAGCATTCGTAAGTATTCCATTCGCATAAGTATTCTATTCTGATGTAAAGAAGGAGGGAATGAGAGAAGTCCAGTCTTAGAATGTTTCATGAAGTTGACAATGACATCACAGTTTTCATCTGACCGGTCAACAATGCAGCCCACAAACCAATCCTTGTCATCAATGCATATACTTTCCCGGCTGTAATTCAGCATTATTATCAACAACTTGTTGCTCTTTGCCTATAACATCAAAATGATCAGCAGCAGAGATCCTTTTCATTTCTAATGAGGCTGTTCAAATTGGGATGAAACAATGGTGGGACCTTGTATCAGTCATCTTGCATGCATCTTCCAATCATGCTGGCAAGTCAAAGTCTTTCTCGTTTTGGTTGACATCCACCAATGACACATGGAAAAACTTGACTCCTGGTATATTTGCACGGCACCAGTTATACATTTGAGGAGCAGTAAGGATGTGTCTTACTGTAGTTGCCTGAAGGCTTGCTCGTCCAACCAAGTGTTTAACTGTTCCACCAATGCCATCGCACAGACTCTTACCATGCGACATTGTAAAAAATTCCATTCTGCATCAAGGCCATAGTCTTTGTGATGATTGCAGAGGTTGGAAAAATTTTAATAGTTTTTATGCTGACTCACTGCTCCATCGCTGAAAAAAGTTTTCTGATGAATGGAAATTCCTGTCACCACAGGGTAATGAAGGCATGGACAGTTGTGGTATCATGCTTAAGAGAATCTGATAGCACAGAGATTGGGGAGTGCTGAAGTGTACCTGTTGATTTGTAATAGATTACAAACAGGTGAAGTGTTGCTTGAACGTTGTTCCAATGAAACCTTGTACTTCATTCTGCAACATAAAACTATAGTTCTCAGCAAAATCTAACATGACAATTACCTCATCCTCAGAAAGATTTTCTTTGAAATCACTGGGATAACGAGATTGGGCTTTTGCTATGAAGTGGAGGCTATCAACTGAACTACAAGCTGTTTGAATGAAGTCTTGTACAGATGTTGTTAAACACAATATGGTTGTTCTATCAGTGTGCACCCACTGTTTGTATCTCACTAAATAATCTGGATCAAAGTCATGCTTATGAAATAGGTCTGTCCAATGTTGTTCTAGTTAATCCTTGCCAAGACAATGTTCGCACAAATGCAGCATACATTCATGGTTATGTAAAGAACAGACTATGTTTTCAAGCACGTTTTTGTAGTTTTGATTTTCTGGCATTGCAGCGACGATAAGTTTATTATTTCGGTGCTGTTCACAAACACATACAGAGTACATACCAGATGATGTAACTGGAACACACTATTTGTGTCTCAAGTCACAAAATTTTGAAAATCCAATTTTATCTTTAGGATATTTACTCATACTGAACATAACGTTCTCGCAGATACAAAAGCAAAAGTTTTTCTGTTTGTGAAACTCTTCACTATTCTCTGCTGATGATCATTTTGAAGTTGTAGGCAAAGAGCAACAAGTTGTAGATAATAATGCTGAATTACAGCCGGGAAAGTATGTGCGTTGATGACAAGAATTGGTTTGCGGGCTACATCGTTGACCGGTCAGATGAAAACTGTGATGTCTTTGTCAACTTCATGAAACATTCTAAGACTGGACTTCTCTCATTCCCTCCTTCTTTACATCAGAATATCTGTTGGGGTCCATTTCAGAACATCATATGTATCGTGTCTGCACCAGAGCTCCAGGGGCAGAGCGCAAGGTTTTATAAGCTTGCTGACAAAGACACTGAATCAGTTCAGAAGAAGATGCCTTCATTTGGGCTATGAACTCAATTCTATATACATTTTTGGATAAACTGACTTATTGAATTGTGGATGCCATCAAATCTATGTGCACAGAGTAGAAATATGTCACATTTTCTCCATTTCTGACAAAAAAGTAGTTAAAACGCAAGGTGTCATGGAGATAAAAAACGCCTACATTTCATAAAATTATTTTCATATGAAAGAGGCAAGAAAACAATCTGATTTTGTGACCAAATAATAATCATATGTGTACAATTATGTAAGAAAAAAAGGTTGTCCTGGGTAAATGATTACACTATGATTTTAAGTGTTAAACATTGGCCTAAAATTGCATTTTTCCAGTCTGAGCCATTTTTAGAGCACCGCATTTTAATCTCACAACTTATTTTGTTCCCAAGATATCGGCATCCAAATATGGCTGTTCTTAAACATGCGCGATTCGCGAGGGTCAAAATGTGGTATACCCCCCTATTTTGAAGAGCCACAGCACAAAGACCCTTAGGAATTTGACAAAATATTTTGCACATGTTCATCATATATGTTAAGGTACCGGTGCAAATTTTTTTAGCCAAATCCGAGTCGGTCTCTATGGGACCTCTTGTTGAGTCCATGTGGAATGACCCCTGGCAGATCCCGGGATCACCCGAAATAGTTTTGCATTGTGATTTCCATACACTGAAATGGTTAACTTCCCCTGTGAATTCTCCAATTCGGTTTTCTCACTTTTTGTTTATTGATCGATAAAGACACTTAATTCTGCATTCGAAGCAATGGGCCATGAAATAGTTTATAACTAATAAGTGAAGAGCTTTAAGTCCTTCCTGTCTATGTGGCTACTCATTACTATTTACGATTGCAATTACACAGTGGCCGACTCTTCTCGCTTTTAAACTGACATTTCTGGAACCGGATACCGAGGCTCTGAAATCAAGCTAGTGTGCTGTTGACGGCTGGGCCCATTAGTGCGTAAACTTGCACTTTAGTTGTCCTATACGGTCAAAATTGGGAGGGCAACTAAAGTACACGTTCGCCCATAAGGACGTGAAATATCAGTGATCGACCGAACAGTTCGGCCTTTTTGAGGACCGAACGTTCGGTTCGGTGTTCGGTTCGGCAATTTTCAAATTGCAATGTTCGGCTCGGTGTTCGGTTCGGCCATTCTCAAAATTACACTGTTCGGTTCGGTGTTCGGTTTGGCAATTATAAGAAAAAGTAGTGCACTTTTGAGTGTGTGACGTTCAAACTTCCGCCTTCATTCCCTGAAGGTGCAATGCGAAGTTTTCTAATTTTGTTCGAGTTTATTTTGTTCGGCTGATTTTGAAATCCGGAGTTCGGTTCAGTGTTCGGTTCGGACACTTTTAGAAATCGCTGTTCGGTTCCGCGTTCGGTTTGGCCCAAAATTTCCTGTTCGATCGATCACTGCTAAATATATTTCTGTTCCAGTCATGCTAGAAAAGATTAAATCAAATTGCTTTGCCAAACTGAACGGGTTATATTCAGAAATGTCAGTTACAACGGCAATACCTGACGTTCATCGTTGCTCTTGCGGGTATTTATGAGCCACAAACGTGTTGATAATATGGACAATACAACCATTAAAGACAGGAGTTCTGTAAATTTTAACTGCCAGATGGAATCGTCGCAATATGCAGGGATAAGGTGATATGGACTGCGTCTTCCTTTGACAAAAATGACTCTGATATTGTCGTCAATTCAGACTTAAGTCACAAATGGCTGTTAACATCCGCAAAACGCGTTTTATGTAAATTTACTGAATATTGTGGAATAGGCTCCTCTTGGTACAAGGCACTTTTTTGGAAACTTATGTTGTGTTTGTATATAAATTGCCCTTAAGTAAAGTTTAAGTAGCTAAACATTTGTTTGGATGTTAATGAGTCAGAGATTCAGGTTCACTGTCTGACATGAATCACTTGAACTTTATTCCTTTCTTGAGGGCGCACTGTATTCATAACCGAACTGACACCAATAATCAAAACGTAATATCATTTCATGGACCCAAAGACCAGAAACTATAATCTATGCGTCAGTAAACTTCTTACAAAGACGTTTTTTCATTCATAAGTTGGTACCAATAAGTGAATAATTCGGGCAGTAAAACCAGGATAAAAGCAGACCAAAAAACGAATAGAGATATTTTTCTCTGGAAGATGACAAAACAAGAATATGGTATAATTCTAAATGATGGGCTGCAAAATACGAAAAAGTGCAGTGATAATATCACTTGAAAAACATTCTATAGCCACACATCTGTACAAATCAAAACAAGCATAACAACAACTGCAAAGTCTCGTTTTAACTGGTTCATTCCCAAGACGATAAACACTTTATGCTTTATCGTCATTTCCACTACTATATGAAAACTCATCAAACTCGTAA
The DNA here is from genome assembly GCA_024741275.1 of Chironex yamaguchii. Classification (NCBI taxonomy): domain Eukaryota; kingdom Metazoa; phylum Cnidaria; class Cubozoa; order Chirodropida; family Chirodropidae; genus Chironex; species Chironex yamaguchii. The sequence goes on along the minus strand of JANTCA010031968.1, from coordinate 16,820 downwards.
ACTCATAGTTACTAAATAATGACACTGGTTTGGAAGCGTTCGCCCAAACAATAGCAATTGCGAAATGTTTTTGTTCTCAAAATATTTGGTCATGTGACTAAAGAACATCTAAGGTACTTTATAAGTGCGGTGAGCATATAAGTGAGCTGCTTAAAAGACGTCTTTCTGTGCCACTTTACTGGTAACTAAGTGATAATATAACATCAAATCCGCCTAATGGCTTCATGATATCCGTTACATGCTCTTTCCAAGCCATGTACGTTACAAGAACCAATACTTCATGGTGAAGAGGGCGAGAACAACTCAACAAACTATGATTTTACATCATTCTCAATGTCGGATTGCTGCATAACAATATTATCTGCATCATAGACAACTGCAATCTATTAAGAATACTAATGTGGATATCGATGAAATACTAAAGAAATTAACGAGCAAGATATGGATTTAAGGCCCTTGGACATAATAGCTTTAGTTGACTTAGCTGCTTTATAGGTTCCATTGATCCGAACTTGATGATTTCACGATGAAAATTTTTCACTTCCACTTATTGATAAAATAAATTAGCACTGAAGCCAGGCGTCCCTTTTGTTTTTAGTGACTCGGTGATAAACAGATCAGGAGTTGATGGATCTTGCTGCCAAGTCCGGAAACTGTCAGTTTGATAATCAATTCATACAATCCGCTGTTTTGACTTCTCGTGTAGATGGGCCATTACAGTGACATTGTTTGGATTATATTGGATTTGAATTGAAATTCGAATTTTACATTTGTGCCAAGGAATGTAAGCAAGGGTAGACTGATAAAAAGTACTCAATAATTGTTGACGAAGATATTTTTCACGTATCAGATAACAAAATTAATTGCCTGTTTTTTCAAAGTGCAAAAGAATAAAGGTCTTTTCTAAATAAGTTGCTTTCACAATTTCATGTTTTGGCTAGAGAAAATCTTTTAAAAAGTCGGCTTGTCAATGGAAACTGAAAGGCAGCTCCCATCATTAAATGTATGAAACTGTAGATATTTTCTAAATACTGTTCTTAAAATAGCACTGAAATCATCAGGTGCTTTCATAAACTCTACCTCGATATCCTAAACATTTCTAGTCAGGTAATCAACTCAAAACAGCCAAAAAAACTTAGTGTCTCAACAACCTTTTCAGCCTTGGCATTTCTTTGGTCACGTGACGTGCTTACAAATGATTTTATGCTATGACAATGGTCCTTTTCAGACGCAGTTTCCAAACCAGTCTACTACTACGGTAAAATGAACTTGCGTAGTACTTTAATACTCATTACAATAACTCTTGAAATACCACGCACGGAAGGTTGTTTTTTTAACCAATCAAGCAAATGGAATCAAATGCTTCATATTTAATCCCTGTCAACGACAAACGCCTAGTGATGCTGGTTCTCTCGTGTTTTTACGTATTTAGGGGCTGATTTTGAATGTTTGGGGCTTCTTACTCTAGTACCTCATTAAACCCTACTTCAAAAATTATTAAAAAATGTCAAAACTGCTTTAATGTTCTAGCTATAGCTCCTTTAGTAGTGAATTGTAGGGTCCACGTTCACCCCGACGAAATGGCGTTCATAACACTATTTGTAACCCAGTCTTCCATTCTTTTCTCGCAAATGTTTACTAAATCTTAATATATCCGTCACTAAAAAGGCAAAGTCTTTTTCTTTGCCAAACCGGGTATTTTGTGGCATGATTTGCGGGAACATCTACTAAGCTCTGATTTGGTGTAAGCATGAAATGCATCGTCTAAATGGTTTGACTAGTGAGCCAAAAATTCATGAACATTTGACTCGTGAGTCAGACGCATGAAAAAGAACGCATTATCTATCTAAACTGGAATTTAAAGGGGTATTAGTAATTGTACTCAAGGGCACTTCAACTTCACAAAATCCAATTCAAGGTAAACACACGGAAGAAAAACCGAAGAGCAACACAATACAGACAGCAAAATGCAAAAAAGACATGACTAAACGTCAAGTCATAATGATAGCCAGTAAATTACACATGTAATAAGAGATTATACAACTACTTTCAAAGAAATTGATATACAAATTTAATAATTATGCACACATATTTACATGTTATACAGCTATTTTAACTATTGTGCTGGCTCACTGTTACGTCACACAGCAGAAAACAATGACAATTGTTTCAGTCTAACGTGGCCTAGCGAAAACGATAGATGTTCCAGAGTTTCGACTGATTAATAATTTCCGATCCCCATAAATGATCACAAACATTACCCATGGATGACTTAAGTTTTACATTAGAGTACACATGACGCATCGCCCTACAGAGCACCGATTTAATGAATTACTACTTTTCCATGTTTTCTGCTTTGATAGAGGCGCTTCTCTCAAATTAGATAGGTCTTTCATTACACCTTCTATCTTTTATTCACTCAACCACACGTCTTATTCCAGCACAAAATTTCGAGCTTTGCTGAGGACCTTCATACAAAGGGAGTAGACAAACGCACGTGCACACAAGGGGTGAATCTACGGGGGAAAGGGAGCAATCACGAGTCCAAACATTTGAAAAAGATGTTTCATGAGATATATGCAAAAGCGGAAAAAATGGTACAAATAAGTTGAAGAACTAAATCACTAAGAAATCCCTACAGCCACTAGTCAAATCCCCCGTTCCCGGCTTTTCCGTGCTCGATCCACCACAGGTACACCGAAACCTTACAATATCAAACCAAAAACGACAAAAACAATAGCTCGCAAAATCCATGTATGTCCCCTTATTTTCCAACCACTCGGCCTGTTATCACTAACTCTCTATCAACAAAGTTCCTACTTAGGATGTTCCATACATGCTTATCTTTCTTCTAGAATATGTTGCTGCTACACACTATACTGTAACAATAAATAAAGGAATTTAATTTCCACTTGCTGCTTTCGCTATTTATACCGTGCGGTATATCAAAGCTAAATCTGAGATGGTTCCCTCGTACGACGCTGCATCAACCCGTAACAGTTACAGTAACAACACGTTACCCAAGGTGAAGAGGGTAATTGTCAGAAAACGAGTCTCAAATCATTATCAAGCTAGACAACAAAACCAAAAATACGTTGAGTAACACGCGTCTGAGCAGAAATAAAATCTGTTCTCGAAAAGACGCAATAGGCAAGCAAAGAGCCTCGTTTACGTACAGATTATCAGCACCTAGGACTGTCATGTCAACAAGCTAGAGTTACGCAACGAAACTCCATTTCTTAAAAATCAATGTTATCTGTATTCCAAGAAAATTTCCTAATTGTGTTCATGGCACATAAGCTCTTGTTGAGATATGCTGATTACAATAAAACACCTGCAAGGCCACACTTCACATACGCGATGTACTAACATTACATTTAATCTTGTCGCCATGGGTTTATCTAATGTTGCTGTGATCGTTATGGGCCCACTGAATATCAATCAGGCATACAACAAACTTTACCTCGGGGACAATCAACAAACTATTATCATACAGACGGAAAAATTTGCTAGACCAGATTTAATGCACGATGTCATTGACAAATGTCTTTAAAGCTTGCAGTATTAGTATTCCCAACAATGTCATTAAGATCCGTCACGCACAAGCAGACTATGCACGGAGGGAAATAACACCCCTTTCCACTATTCTCTGCACGTGAATAAATCATTATCTTTATAAAGTGCACCAGCAACGATAAATTACTTACAACATACCCGATAATGGCTTTTAACTAAATATGATTAGTTTATGTAATGTATACTGATATCTCTCGGTTTTTATGGACCTGTAAGCTCGACAGAATTACATAGCAGAATGAATGGGATGAGAATGCAATAAAGTAACAAACTCACTGTATGCTTTAAGAACAGTGCTACGAAAGAGAGCTCTCTTGTATGAGTCAAATTACAGATACTACTATGCACGTTGTATCAAAGATACAAACTGATAACGTCTAGCGTCAATAAAGTTATTTACCAAGCTTCTGATAAGTTCCCTAACAACATGGTCAGTGACGTCACAATCAAAGTTGCTGACTTTGTAGTTTTAGCCAGTCATAATCGAAACTAAATGTTTTCTTATGTGGGATGATCGCCATTAGCCATGCGTACTCGCTGGTCCACCTTAAGATTCGAATTCGACAACTGTTTCATCGTTTGTAAAATTGTGACGTTAAAATGCTACAAAATGGTAACGCCTTTTTTAATGAAAATCAGTGGAAAAATAAGACTTTTCAGCTGAATGATACAATGGCAACAACAGAAACACAAAAATTGAAAAGTCTCAACCACGTGCAAAAACGAGGCCCGGTTGGTCATTTCTCATATGAACTACTTTTGTTTGTTTAAATCTCGGCTCGGCTCATATAAATAGAGCTATAGGTGTAATCATCTGGTTAACAGATCTTGCTGAGATAAAAATCAATGTCTTCACGTTACAACGGATTATATTACTGTCTGGTAATTATAGGAAATGCCCATCGGAGCAGTTAAGAGCCCAGTATTAAGGGATATTCTGCCTGCAGTATAAGTCTATTTTCAAGGCGATTTTCAAGGCCACAAAAGAATTGTTTAACATATTTAATTTCCAGCACAAATTTCTTGAATTATGAACAAAGGTCGTCAAGTAACTAGGATCATAAGTAAAGACCATCATAAAACAGTGACTACAATTATCTCTCCATATTACGAACCCTCGATATTATGAGCTCTCGCTTTAACAAACTACAATTTGGCTGCTAAATTAATAGAAAAGTAGCCTCAATATAACGAACCCTCGATCTTACGTATGAAAATGTGATCTCCTCCGTATTCGTTATATCGAGAGACCACTGCAAATCTTAGCAGTGTGATAGACAACTAGTAACTAGTAAAAAAGAGTAGGGCGCGTGGATAAAACAGCGTGTAATCTTACTAATAGATGATATAATTATAGATCATCAATTCGACTCAGAGCCTGCGTATATCATCAAAATCAGAGTTGCATGCGTTTCTATGGTAAAAATTCCAATTCCAGAGACTTCCTCCAGAAAAGGTCACCCTTAAAGAACATTGACAACGACTCATTTAAAATCAACACTTTTAAATCACAACTTTATAGAGACTCCTGGAAAGACCAACAGGGACTGTACAAATGACGGCCATCCATTAGATCGATACCCAGCGAGGAATGATATTACAATAAAAAATGATTCGTCTTTTGATGAACCGATTTTGAAGTATGGCATATATGAAAAATTGTGCAATCCTCCATCAACATAAAATAAGACATGAGACTTTGTGGTCATTTTTGAACTTAACTTGTAGCAATGTTTGAGTAATACATTGCTACAAATGCTACACGCTCATTGGGGCATCACATCGCTCCGTCCGTGATCCCGATCTTGAGCCTTGTATGAGAGGTGTTCGTTCGGTTATACCTTGACCAATGACATCATTTGACGGTTGAGTCTCAGTCTCGTTTTCATCTTCGTTGATTTCTTCGTCTGAATCTGGTCGTGCCATTCCATACGACCTTCTTGATCTACGTCTTCGTCTCCCTTTATCTGGGTCAACAGACTGTTTGCACACAGGGCAGGTTCTTTTCCCCTCTAAAAGCCACGGGTCTACACACTTGCAGTGATAAACTGTAATCAAAGAAACAAAATTAAATATTCGTTATAACGACAGCACAGCTGGCAAGGATACGAATTGATTTCGACAAGCACAAATACACAAAGCAATTTCAATGACACTACATACCGTGTTCGCATGGCAAAATCCGTAACTTATCACCCTCTTGGTATTCGTCAAGGCAAATGGCGCATACATCATATACCTCACCTACGAAAATAACAACCACGACAATGTCAACAACAATATTAATATCTTTCCGAGTTGAATCGCAAAACCTTTAAACTCCTCCTGCCAGGTAACATAAACCAACTGATAATCAAACATAGGTGAACGACAATATGTGATCTAACGCTCATCACACTAGACTTGGCTGAAATTCTCAAGCCAATCTGATATCTAACTTGAGCTGTAACACTATAAATACTTTCAAATTTTTTTTTTAAAATGTTAACAATTATTTTGTTTGACAATTTGCATTTTAATCATTTTAAATGAAGAAAATTACTATGCTTATGTGAACTGGTCAAGCAGTTGATACAATAAATAAATCAGAGAAAATATAAGAAACATGGGGCGTTCTCAGAGCAGTTTGTGTCAGAATTGTCATCCAACATGAAAAATAGCAATTCATTGTCTAGTACTGATTATTCTGTGAACTAAGATCATAATAGACAATTACAACCTAAAGTCGTCAAATGATGGTATGCTTCAGGTACCGTGTTCAAGTCTCACGGCACTTTAATTTCTAGGGGTACAAACTGTCTAGTGATGCAGATCTAAAACATTTCTCTATAAAGTAAGCTTTAAAAGAAATTGAAAGTGGCTGGGCCAAATTTTCTCCAGCATGGCTGTCAACAAATCCGAACACACAAACACAACACAGGGGAGACTGAGATGTAAAATGGACGTTAGAGCCTCGCCGTAATGAAAGCACTACAGTGTTTGAGGTCATTAAGTAGTTAATACTCTTGAAAAGAACTTACTTTTTACAGCTGCAAGAATAATTGAGGAAAAGGGCACGCATGAAACACTTTATAGAGGTACTACCTTTCACACGATAACATGTGAGTTAGTTACCTTTCTTAAATTTCTTGCAAGGTATTTTCTTTAAGTTTGCTGGTGTTAATCTACTCCTTCGAACTCTAACGCGATGACGATAATATCTTACAATCTAAAACGATAAAGTAAATATTGGCACTAACATTCATTACAGCGAATTTCCTTCGCATTAAGTTCGCCGAGACCAGTTACATGATCAAAACAAATTGAAAATCCCCATTCCGATACCATAAGCACCACGGACCAACAGTGTATGAAGATCGGTTATAACGGGAGAGACTAATGGCGACTAATTTCCAACAGACAACAGACTACGTTTTTGTAATCTTTTATGTTTTCCCAAATCCAGTTACATTTTCACAAATTCAGCGATCCTCTGACCTTTTGTTGTGGCCAAGCTCAAAAAAATCGTAAATTTAAATGGCATTACCATGTCCTTCCTGGTTTTAGGTCTCATGTTTTAGAATGGCTACGTCAAATTAATGACACCCGACAGCAGCAGGTACTACTTCAAACAAAGACTTCAACAACTTTCAGTATACGAAAGCATTAAACTTAAAAACTTTTGCCACGTACAGAAAATCATTTCCGTTAATGACGTTTTTTACGCGTGCCAATTCTCGCCTACTACTAAACAACTACTTCAGAGCACTCGCCTGTGGTCTGTTGACTAATAAAAATACAATCAAAGGTGCGTTGTCGGGTCACAATTTGGTCACAAGACATCCTTTTCGAAGAAATCACATGAGAACAAAACAAGCAGCATAGATTTCAATAAAAAGTAGTCGATCTGTTGAATTTCAAACAACGATATTATCCCTTAAAAATAGCTTGACATGTTTGAAACACGCAAAGAAACCAGGTTTCGCATGCTAAGCATTTAACCACGTATGAAAACATGGAAGCGTTCTCGAAACTCTTAAACACATCTTGCACAGGTCGCAACAGTGGTTTCCCATAATCGCCTACGGCAGCTAGCAATATTAAAATCAAACGCAAAACACAATGAATGTATCTCTATCTGATGATGATAAAACAATACTTAAAAATCTAGCCACTAGCAATTTAAAATACACTAATTGACCAAATGATAATAATTGCTATTCGTGCTACCAGTTTTCTCTGATTAAGGGCTCAATTGCTCGTATATTGTCGTACACAAACTAACTACAGATATCATTCGCACAAAAATTAGAAAGATTGAGTATTACACTTGAGAACAACATAAACGCCAAAACAATATGTAACGAGGCTATAAAGCTAGGCTACTTGCTACAGGGAAATGTGAAAAAGCACGCTAGGGACATCCATTGTTTGAATTTTCAATAAAATTGAGGCTTTGTCCGACAATGCATTGTGGGTACAGGAGATAAAAAGCATCGGGATAAGATGATAACAAATAAGGATTTCTGATGATCGATAAACGTAGACCTTATCCTGGGGATACAAACGCCAAGATGCCATAGCAATGTTAATCAGCTAGATCGGACGAATAATTCTGCTGAAAATTTAAAGATTGTTCCTTGATTTAGCTTAAAGACAGGCTGCCAAAGTTGCTATTTTTTGACCTTCGGGAATTGGTACGTAATAATTCTGGCTTAGTGCAATGTCTTGATATCTAGGACGATTATAAAAATTAGTGTACTGAAAGAAATTGATAGTATATACCTTGCTTCAATATTTGGTCTTTAATAAAGTAAAAAACTTCATCTTATCGCCTTCTTTTAATGTATTCTATACACTTCAAAGAAAATGACGCACATTGTACTCAGAAAAATCAGTTATCTTGACTCGCTGAACGAATCAGTGATGCAGATGATGTCAAAGATGACATATGAAATATCTGTTAAACGTAATGGTCAAGTCTGCGGGTTGGGTTCCTGAGAATAGCAACTTTGGAGACCGGTCATAAAACATTTTGACGTAGTTCTCTATCTGTATTGAAGTTATAAGTTAATGAGTCAATATGAAAACATTCACATTTTTTCGATGAAATATCATGCTTAATATGAAACGTCTATCCTGAAATATTTACATGTAAGAACTTCACAAACTACAATTTTTGGTTTGAAACCTACAGTTCCGTGGCGTGTATTGGAATGCTTAAATTCTTGGCTCCATTTTAGTCGAAGGTAGTTAGTTATTCGGCTATTTTAGTCAGCCTTAGCCCAAATTTTCTTTCAAAATTACTTGGCTTAATACTGAATAGATCACCCAAATTGGTTAAACACGGGTTTAAATGACCGAAAGGTTATGCTCTAGGCTTAGACGTGTTCTTTGCCATATTATTGCCCTTTTATGCTTCTCTATTTTACGATTTTTGCTTGCAACTTGAGCCACTATTTCTATTATCCATGATTGACGTATTGATTGTAAAATGAAGAATGCGTACATTTATCGCCTTTTTGAGGAAGAGAATGACTTATAAGGACTTCAAACAACATTCAATTGTTCTGTAGCCATTCCTTAGACAGCACGCCCTCTACCTAAAAACTTTATGGGTACTTCCCTTAACGACATAAAACCACAACAAGGCCATTAAGATACACAAGCATGAATATCTAATTTCACAAACACATCACCGTAACCAAGACTGTTATTTACACAAAACAGAAATTGCAGCTGCAGTGAAGGAAGAAAACGACTTAAAGTCATAAAGCGAAGCTCAAATGGATAGTTCGTTTATATACAAACAAAATCAAAACGTTGCTTACCGTAAACACTGCCATGAAAAGGAAACAAAGACCAACTACGATGACGAATGGTACTAAGTAAATTAGCAATGGCGGACCAAGAATGGGAGTTATAACTACTGTCGACCTAAAAGGAACAAAGGAATTTGACACAAGCAAAGAATTAAAATATTCTAATTGCAAAGTATTTCTTTCATAAAGAAAAAATAAAATTCATTGAGAAATCAATTTCATGGTCACCAAATAACTTGAACTTGGTTGCAATTAACACAGTCAAGCTACAGCAGCTATGGCATGCTCCCGAGTGATATTTTGCATGCTCATAAAGATACTCACACTGGGGGTACGAAGTCAATCACTAGGCCACATACACAGACAGTATATTGTAGTATTTTGAAGAAACTCGAGGAAAAATAACTGAGATATTCCGCTTAACAATTAATGTGTTAGTACTTAAATCATTGTTATATTAATACAAATTATAGAATAAAAAAGATCTAAGTTTTAACAAATGCAGCATCGATATTTACACACCAAATACTACATTCCAGGCGGCTTGCAATGTCACACGGTACTATCTAAACAAAAACACCAAAATGCAACTGGAAAACAGAACATGAAAAATAAAGTTGATTTGAGGTCCGCACTGTTCTTACAACGGTAATTACTTCCAGATTTTCCTCAATAGCACTTCACTAAATAGCTAGTTAACGCCAATCCTTCTCTAAGACGCTATAAATTCTTAATGTACAAATACAGGAAATACCATTTGCTGTTGAGACTCACCCAGTTTTGTACGTAAATTTCTTTAACTCTTTTCCAGCACTCTACGGATAGATAGGACTGATTTATGCACAAAGATCTGCTGCTAATGTCTCACAGGAAGCGGCATCCCTTGCCCAAACAATGAATGCAAAAAAATAGCAAATCTGGTAGACAACTGGCAAAAACACAGCCATTCTATCGAATGTACTGGAAAAGGTCATTTATTGCAAATTTTCGAGCTCTGGATAACAAGGTGCATTGCTTGGGCAAGGAAGGTTGAAAACTCTCCCACAAAGTACTTACTATTGTACAAGAATCATCCGTCATTACAAAATATTTGTGGGATGGAGTGATGCAAATAATCAGAAAGAGTATGAGTACGACCACCAAGGCGTGG
>JANTCA010031957.1:0-21278 GCA_024741275.1 Chironex yamaguchii | reverse complement strand
CCCCCCCCCCCCACGGCAATTAGGCACCCAAGAGTAACAGGGAGCTGTTATAAATAATTTATTTATGTCTGTGGTCCTAACTTAAGTAACCCCAGGTTATTAGCCCTCACCCGCTGATTTGTCGTCGTCAGACTTTGTACTTAGAAAAAGTAAGATAGAGTTCTACTCATTTACTAGACATCCGCGTACAATAAATACGAATGAAAACGATAGTCCAGAGCTAAGACATTCAATGAAGATCCCTTTTCAAACGCCATGACATAAAAATTGTAGATCCATACGTTTTCTAATGTCCTGGCTACGATAGCAGAATGCGTTTAAACTGTTGCATCCAACGAGTTGTTAGTCACAAAACAATTACAAAAAAACAATTTCAAGTTTTGAGGTTCATTGAAATAAATAGCAATCCTGAGTAAACCTACTTCATCTTTGTTTAATTCTTTCATCAATTAAGAACTGTACAATATATATTGTCCCTAAAACATTCATCTAATGATAAACCCTGGTTAAAAAGACTGGGCATCAACAAATTCATAAAGAAGGCATCAAAACAAATTGCGTTGTAGGTATTTTATCAAAAAGCATTTCATGCTTTGCCGCATGGCAAGCTTACAAGTAAGCAATTGACATTATCAAATATAGCACCAAACTCAAACGACACATGTTGCACATTAAAATAGACATTGAGTAATTTATATTAACACAAAGAATATATACAGTTCTCATCTTAAACCTCAGAAAATTATGATAAGTCAAACTCTTGCAGTAAGGTCGGTTTTAACAGAAGCCTTAAAAGAACGCCATTTTATAATTCAACAGCAGAAACTTACAAAATCAATGGGAAATATGGATCCTTTAGAATTCACTCTGTCTTTCATATGGACTACATATAATTCTTCTGATTTTGCGTTATCAGCTTTAAAATAGTCCCTTACTCACCATATCTGACAATTGTTCCAGTGTCAGTTAAAGATAAACATGCTATGTTTGCACATGATAAAATTTTAGTAGCCAAATTGCATACAGAGGTTGTATGTATTTTAAAAAGATCGATGATAAATTGGTAGCAGTGAGTCTGCAGCTAAATGTGACAATAACCTTGTGTATGAAATCAGGAATAAGGGAATTAGATGTTGCTCTTCTAAAGCTTGTAAAGTTATTGGTTATAGTTTAAAGGAATTTGTATTCCTTGGTCTGTTGGATCGGGTAGCATACCAAGCAGTAAGTGCAAAACACAGGAAAAGGTTGCCCTGAGGAAGCAGTCAGAAACATCCGCAGTTTGATTTATAATATTTTTACAGAGAACATATATTAAGAGTTATTAAAGTCATCATCATCATTGTCGTCCATCGTAAGTCGATGCTGACAGGAAAGGAAGGTTAATTATTAAGTCATTTCACGTTGGGTGCTTCATCCGCTTGTATTGATCCAGGCCTCTCTGGGTGTGGAACACTCCACTGCAGTCCGAGCAGGAATAACTCTCCGGGTTGTATCGGCGGAAATGTCTCTGTTGATCTGCAGTTTGCTGATGTCCAGTGATGAACTTCTTGCCTTAGTGTATGGCTCTTCTCCATGCAACTGTCACGTGGAGTTTCTTCCCAACTTTCAGGGTTTATGTCAGCAGCTTTCAAACATCCTTGTATCTAAGTTTCTGGCCGCCTTGTCGTCTCACACCACTTTGTAGTTCACCATAGAGTGTAATTCTGGGTAGACATTGTGGTTCCATCCGCACCACGTGACCGCTCCATCTCAGCTGGATGCCAGCCAGTCAGCAGCGTACCCAGAGCTGCAGCAGTGGGGGGGTGGTGGTCTGGGGTCCTTTTTGGACCAGGCCCTTCAAACACTCGCAAATGTGGGGAAACGCCCTTTTTTCAAAATGTTTCCCCAATATTTGATTCATGTAAATGGAAGTAATTACCATGAAAAAGTTTATGTTCCGCAACTAACAGTCTACCTACCTACTCCCCCATGAGTTTTACATCGTTTTCGAACAAATCTTGAGGACCATATTTTAAAAAGTGGGGGGTCTGGACCCCCCTATTCCCCCTTTGGGTACGCTAGTGCAGCCAGTGTAGCCTCGACGCTTTCCATCTCAGCTCTGCGGAGTACTTTCATATTTGAAACTCTGTCCTTCCACGATATATTGAGAATTCTTTCTAAGGTGTCTTTGCTGCACTGCAGATAGCCGTTTGATGTGTTTGTGGTATAATGTATACGTTTCTGCTGAGTAGAGTAGGGCTGGTAGAACAACTGCTTTGTAAACTTTGCTTTTGGTTGAGCAATAGTAGCAGTGTTTTTAATGCTATTGCATGGGATAATAGTCATACCAACTAGACATGAGGGTAATCTTAAAAGATAGAAAATAAGGAGCTTTAGATTGATGGAGAGGATTAGTCAACGTGGCACCTGCAGAAAACATTGTGATTACATCTGTAAATTTTAGTACAGTAACACATAAAATAAGTCACTGGGCTTAGGTGGGACACAAATTTCCTTTGCTATCCACATAGATTATTTATGTCTAGTAAAAATTTGTAGTGACCCACGCAGTTAATACTAAAATATTTTTTCTTGCTCAATGCTATTCTAAATTGAGGTAAATGATGTATGTGGAAATCCCTTTTGTAGATATATAAAATTCTCTTTTCTTGTGAAATATATTCAGTACAAGTTGTACAGAGATAAAGCTTGTTGTTCTCTTTTGGGGAGTTTCTGCGCATTGCCGTTGTCAGCTGTTAGATTTAAGAAGGATTCATCTTCATCCTTCAAGTGGTGACACCGACGTGAATACCAGGAACTCAAGACAGGGACATCACGTTTGGACTTTGCGTGAGTTTTCTTTTCTGCCAATTTTTTTTGTTGACATTAGTCTTTAGCAGCAAACATTGTATAGACTTGCACGAAGTCCCGTGTTTTTTTTTCAAACGGCAACCAGTGACGCAACTTTCTGCACTTCCTCTGCTACTACTGAAACACCCTCAATATCCTACGTTAGTTTAAAACTTCCACCATTTTGGCCCAACGACCCCACCATATGGTTTGCCCATATGGAAGCTTAGTTTACCACCAGAAACATATCGTCTCAGGCAACCAGATTCGCATATATTGTTGCATCCTTAAAGCCGGAGATCGCTCAAGAGGTGCGTGACATATTAATTGCACCTCCTGAAACCCAACCTTATGATTATTTTAAAACTGAACTAATAAAAAGGACTTCTGCCTCCGAGCAAAAACGATTGCATCAACTCCTCATATCCGAGGAGCTAGGCGACCGCAAACCTTCAAATTGAAGTATACTGCGAGCATCTAAGTAATTACATTTAAAGCTGCAACACCCACATGAAATTTTATGCTTTAAATAAATAAATTGAAAACAAAATAATGATAGTTAATGCATTTTATTTGTTATTGGTATTTTGGAACACAACCAAATTGTGCAAGTCAAGATTGATATCAATCGGACACCTGTACTTGAACAGAGCATTGGCTAAACAAAGTATAATTGGAATTCAACCTTCTACAAAAGCAATCTCTAATATAGCTGACAATAATTTTACTTAATACTATGATAAATTTGAGAAAATTGTGATTACTTTAAAGTGATATGACGGTTAATCGGACATGAGGTAAACTTCAAAGTCTTTCCGTGACACTAAGAAGGCCAATCAAATTCCTCCCTCTCTGCAGTAGCATATGGCTTGGTAGATGTTCAATGTTTTCGGATAATAAACCACAGGAATCTTGATCCTTTTCTTATCCTGTCGTGATACACCTATAACTTAAAAATTCGATATAACAACTGTTGGATTAAATTGGTTGCAAAAATTTAGTGCTAATCAATTAAACAAAGTCCTGGGTCTCGTTAGTGTTAAATCTAGATACACTGCAAATATACATTTTGCAAAAGCCTTCTTAGCTTCTGCAAATAGTTACACACATAGCATTACACCATGTGTGTAACTATTTTGTATAAAAACAGGTTTTAAAGATTCCCGTTTACAAATTAATGTGCCCCTGCAAAAAATCCTATGCCCGTTGGACCAAGCATTTGATGACGTTAGATTTTCTCATTTTAGCCCAGAAATCCAGAGCAAAACTGTCAACTTGTTCCTTTGGAAAGAGCAGTTTCATCTTTACTTTCAATTCTTCAGAATACTAGAGGATTCAGGCCACATCCTTTTCTAAACAAATGAACAACAATTTATCTTGTCGAACAACTATTAAGATGATTTTAAACTTCTGATAGAATATTCCGTATCATTACTTATGCTGTTTGTTATACCGAGTATTAAATATACCTCCACAGAATACTGCTGTTTAATAATAGAAATAATAACTATTATAATGAAGCCATCAACTCAGATTTATTGCCTTGCAAGTACACCATCTAATTGGTTGTTCCCTCATCAGCAAAATGCCCTGTGAAAGTTTTTCCCCATACACCACGTCCATGGCTCAAAAGCCACACGAAGTCATCTACACGTAACACGTTTGCTGAGTCCATAACGTCACACAGAAAGCACACTGCTTGCAATCTTGTCCCATCCAGTTCAATCGAGGCATCAATTTGCTCAAACATAAACACCTTGTTGATCCTATTATGACTTCTAATTGAAGTTGATACAGCACAACGAAGAAGAAGGAAAAAATAAGCAAATGAACTTGCAAATGATGCAACATTTAAAAACAAAAGCAAAATGTCAGCAATGAAAATGCCATTCGGAGTTATAACAATGCATATCACTGGATTGATGTTTTGTAGTACACTGACTCTTTGAAGAGGACATACGTGTAAAATTTGTGAAACAAAAATGTAATGGCTGTAAAGAAACCAAACCATTGTAGCACTTATGATTAATTTGAATAATGGTGAACACAACATATAGGCTATAATGGAATTCTGGAACGTAGGTCTCCCATCTCGCCGAAACATTGTACGTTGTATCCTTTTTAACAATTCCATTTGTTCAAATTCTGACTGCTTTGATGTGGTACTGTTGTCATTTTGAACTCTTTTGCACTTGCTGCAGATCATCAGGTGAAGGTGGAAACAATCCTTCTGACTGAGATTTAAGTCATTTACTCTTTGCATCAGACTGTTAAATTCTATCAATACTTTTGAGTATCTTGGACAAATGGAGACAAGGTGGTGCAGTGCAAATAATGTAGTAGAAGTCAACGCCAACAAGTAAGGATAGTACCTGGCAAACCATGGTAATTTGGAACTACAGTAGACATTAATAAACTGTGTAGTTAATACTGAAAGATTGCAAGTCCATTTTCGTTTTTGATTTAATGACAAACATGCCTCTGGAGAGCATAGGGTTGTTCCTTGCGTAAATTGGGCAATATCGACTGCAAAACTTACAATTATAAACAATGTGACATTGACATCCTCAATTCTGTACCACCAAGGCAGAAAGATGTCCAAAGAAGACGAAGATAGCAACAGCAAAAAAACCTTTTCGCTGACAAATGTCATGTCTCTTGAGATGCTCTTGTCTCACACTCTGCATTCCAGCAGAAAGATTCCTTGATGGCAATATTAAAAAGGCATAAGTGTAGTGCAAATAAAGTTCCTTTTAAATCAGTGATAGCCTAGAAAATTGACATAACTAGGGTTAATGTTAGAAAACACATCAATCAAAGAGCGTCTTTTAATTATTAACATAACCTTGACAAGTCTTTTTGAAGATCAACTAATCAATCTTGGCGTGTTTTTGTTTAAAGATAATCTCATTCTTTCTTCCTTGTGCCCTGAGTAGTTTACCATTCTTTGGCAAGACATAAAAAACATACTATAAATAGTATAATTTCTTTAAGCATTTAAATTTTATTCATGTTTTAAGTCACTAGCAGTCATTTGGGTAAAACAAGATTCTTATGGTAATTTAAAAGCCCTACAAAATTTTATACGGAACAATTAAATAAGCCATTCATATTACAGATGAACTAATGTTGAGAATGATTTCATGCAGTTTGATAGAGCTTTTTCTTGTCTATGTTCTTCGTGGCAAGGAAGAAATGCGACAGATTCCTCTCGTTAGAAATGAAAGATGAATGCAGCTTAGGTAAGAGATCATTCTTTCCTTCCCTCAGTTTACCATTGCAGGTTCACCTGATGCAAAATCTGTACTAACCATGGTGAAGTGAGTGGAAGTAGTTTATAGATAATCTCCTTGCTGTACAAAACTTGACAATTGCCTTGAAAATGCAAGACGTTGCACTAAACAAGGTTGTCACACGTCTATACTTCCACTCTTCCATACCTTCAGTACATATTCCACGGTTCAATGTTTTCATTAATGGAATGTTTTTTTAACTAAAGGTGATAGATTATGCTTACTTCAATTGCTCGTATGGACATGACAGATAGCTTTAAAAGGTTCAACCTAAATTTAAAAGAAAAATATCAGGTATAATACAATAAAAATGACCTGTTTTTGGAGCATTTTCTATTTGAAGGCTATACTCTTACTCAAAACTTGCCAAATTGCATCTACACTTATGAAATGAAACAAAAGGAAAGAAAGGTTGTTGCCGTGTCTAATGCACATTCCTGTAAAGTTTCGCATAATTTGCTAATAAATATAACTACCAGGCTAATAATTCTTAAAGCAAGAGCCATTTCGTTCCGTTTAACTATGGTTTATTTTCTTACGTTTATTTTATCCTTACTAAACTTTGACATCTTCATATAAATTAACATGGCATGTAACAAGGGACTTTCATAAACACGTAAAGCAAAAACAAAAGGCGATGAAGATAACACATTGAAACTGTTGATGAAACCATGATGATCTCAAGAACTCATATGTTGCAATATACTGGAGAAAAAGGTATATTCTGAAGCTCACACGTGCAAGTGGCGCTTAGTATGTGTGGAGCATAAGTAATACATATGCTGCTTTCTCCAACACCTTATTTAAAACAACGAGTACCCATATAAAACAAGGAGCATCTTAAATCTAATTAGAAAGTAATCATACTATAACATGGCTGTAACGAAGAGCAATTGAATGTGATCGGATGTTTAACTTGGTTCAGACAAGACTTAGTTTACATAGTGAATAACGATCTGACCAGAATGACAAAATACGAATCACTATTTTGTACTCTGTTTAAACACAACAGTCGTGTTGCCAAAAACGACGAAAGTAATAAGTGGAGAGGTAAATTCGCAATAATTTATCACCAAAAATGCTACACCGGGATCCTCTGCGTTGTAAACAACACGAGGTTTACTCAAGATGGAACGCTCTGTCAATACAGCGTTTACCTTACGTACCAACAACGACAAGAAAAGTATTCACAACCATAAAGCATGAGGCACTAGGAGCAGACAGAGTGAGGAGTGTGTTGCAACTGCATCTTCCGGACGGCAAAAACCATGATTCGAATATTCTATAGACAGAAAGCCTATAAGAGATTGAAGTAAATTTGATACGTTGATATAAAACACTGCAGTAGACCAATTTCAATTTTTTTTGTCATGACACTAGGAGACAAGTAACAACTTCCATTCGCAGCAATGCTACTGGTTTTGAACAATTTACAGCGCCTGATGTTTAGGTCCCCTGCATGGCTTCAAAGCAACCTCTATGACAATACATATTACATTTTATTACTCTGCAGATTAATTTTCGGTTTTAGCATTTCTGCAAATCTTCGATGACGAGAGGAAACATGGATTTTAGGAGAAAATTATACTTGACTTTATCCAGTTGTTATTTGCAAAGCATACTAACTGTAACATTTTTGTCTCATCTATAATTTTGTCTTTTTGTCCACTCTGATTGATTCTCTCTTGATTTGTTTTGCTCCCATTTATATGTACAACTTATATCTTAAACGGTTTACTCTGTAATACAGGTAAAAGTTTGTTACTGATGGAAGACCACTTTCCAGAGTAGCTGCAAAGCTACAACATACATCTAATTTTGAATGCTTTCACTGCGCAGTAAATAAAAGGCCGCGAAACCAAAATTACTCTGCAAAGATTGCATGCCGACACACATAAGTCTCGAAGTAAAAAGTACCTCTGTGTGGGAAAATAGAGATCCTGATATTAACAGAAATGTCTCTGCATCCTATTTTAAGTATTATGTTGGACAACAATTCTTTAAAGGGGAAGGGTATTATGATAAATGTTCTGACCAAAATGAGATGTAATTTGTGCAAGTGGATGATAGTATAGTTCAGTAAAGAATTCGCAGAAGATTTCAGGGTCTACGTCTCTAGTACTGCCTAGTTGTAAGTTATGCACTTTATAAGCAGATGACAGCATCCTTACTCGCTGGTACTCTACGTTAATATATATTGTGTGCTTTAGGCTTGTAAATAACGTTTGTGCTGTTTGGTACATTTCCCATCGTGATCAATCGTGCAGAGATCGATCGTGTTGAGTAAATAATGACGTGGATATAAAGATGTCTTGTGTATTGCCCTGCATAGTGTGCCGACTTTACGTAAAATCAATTGTCGGATAACGTGATTTGAACAATGTGCGCCATCTCAATATGAGGGTGTAGTATGAAATCATTTGTTTGCCTGAGGATCATACCGTAAGCCTTTTATCTTACAGGCATTACAACATCGTGCTGTAACTAAATCATGATAACAAACACATATTAAGTAATGTTGATCAAATAGTAAGTAATAAAAGTGTAAATTGTGCTAAATAGATCGAAATATGTACCTATATATGAAAAGCCTGCTGCACCTTATAAGCTAACAAATGATTTATCTAACATAAGTGGTACATCGCTTTCACTTTTACATCTGCTTAAACAAGAACTGTATTTAAATATTCAGATCTAGGTCAAAGTTTTAAGAAGGTTAACTAATCTTAAAATATCATTAAGTAGGTGATCTCACGTTCTACGCCACACAAGATTTTGAAGGCATCAACCATACCATAAAAGTAAATTATGTAATTATCCATTTTCCCAAGTGCTTAGCAGCATAGCTTAAACATCATCTGCATTTCAGGTACAAATTTCGATCAGATGCCTGTTAAGCACCTATATTTTTCAAGTATTCTTTCTCTGCTTAAATACCTTTACTGATCTCTTGAGGAGTATCTGCAACGATTTACATTGAATACACTTGGGCTAATCCCCTGAGTAATTTTCCGTGTATATGCTCGCCGTTATAATTCAGGATCTCACCATCAATGGCAGCATCTCCAAGCTTATTCCCTGGCTCTAATCGGAATTCTGTAATGCTGGCATAGTTGTAGTGAGGACATTTTTCATCGTTTGCCATAAATGAATACGATTGTAATGATTGAATCCTTGAGGTCATCTCCCGTTGATAAATGAGGCATATGCTTTCGTCACAAATGCCAAGCCCTGGTGCCATTGCATAGTCCTGATTAGACCTTGCTACTAAGGCAGCCACGACAAAGACAAATTCTCCTGAGATTACCTTCCACTTTGAAACACCGAATTGATTCGTATTTTCTTCGCTATAATTATCATAGTCACTGTCAATACCATCATTTCTCGACAAGGTTGATATCCGAGGAAAAACAGATTGTTCAATCCCAGTTAAATTCTCCTCTCTTTGACGGTATTTCAATTGATTTTCAGTCTCCTTGATATAATAAGGTAGCTTTGAGTTCCCATGCACCTTATTTGAACATTCGTTTGTGGTTGCCCATTGATAATTATCCCCATATTTCTTAACATCGCAAGAATCACTCATTTCAACTTCAAATCCAGAATTCTCTTGCCATCGGTTTTTCGTGCTTAATGCAATCTGTGGAGGTTTCTCACAGATAGACGGCATATAAGAAAACTTTCCATGGTGCTGCGTAGGAAATAGAATGTACACCAAGGAGGCCAAAAGGAAACGAAAATACCCCAAAAACCGAAATCGTTCTGCCAAACGAACAATGTCACTTGCCATTCCCCAGCTGAAGCTCACCATACTGTATCTTGTCCTTTCACCAATTTTTATTGAACATACATTTTTTGGCTTGGGGGTACCTCGTAAAGCAGTATAGGTTGCGGTTTCGATATCATAGCCCTCGCTACGGAAAAGAAGTATATCAAGGTAACAGAAACATTTTATTAATTAGTTGCAGTGAAATATCACCATAATATTGAAAACAAATACCGTGGTTGTATTCAAAGCCTTTGATTATTACTCATCCAAGCAATTAAACGGGCATTTTGATAGGTAACGGTAATCGAGAAACAAGGTAATAGCAAATATATTTATCATTGACGCGTCTAATTGCAAATGCTGCATAATACAACATGATATGTAAGAAATACGAAATACGAAACAAGGAAGATGTAGAGGACGAGGAAAACATAGCATCAAATATATATTGCAAGTTAATTTGAGCAAAAGAAACGTATTGATTATTTTAGAAATAATAATAAAATGTTTATCATTTCAAAGACATCGGCTACTGATTATGATGAATCGACAGAAGAAGAACATGTTATAAAACAGAGGCACGCATTCGAGTCTAGAAAATATCTTGGGCCAAGAAACATTGACGGAAAAGTGAACAGCTTTAAAAGGAATAATAAGTTTAGTTGCTAATGTTACCGTCATTGACTTTCGATGCTTAAGCTTCCCGTTAGAACGTCTAATTACTCCAAAACACAAATATTGATGTGACTTGCCGAATTTGTTTTGATTCTCAACAATGTTTTAGCAAAGAATATTTTATCCAAAGTGGAGACGAGGAAATGGACAGAACGTTTAGCGTCAATGACATATACCTGTTTCTGGGTTACTTAGAGCTCTTTCAGATGCCTAATTTCTTAATCATCATATTTGAAATATACTTTGTTATTTAAATTGCACTTACAGTGCGATAACATTTGCATTCGGAATACACTGACATTTGAATTCTGCATACAGTCGAATGGCGCATACAGTCGAATGGCGCATACAGTCAAATGCCGCATACAGTCAAATGCCGCATACAGTCGAATGCCGCACACAGTCAAATGGCGCATACAGTCGAATGGCGCATACAGTCAAATGGCGCATACAGTCGAATGCCGCATACAGTCGAATGGCGCATACAGTCAAATGCCGCATACAGTCAAATGCCGCATACAGTCAAATGGCGCATACAGTCAAATGGCGCATACAGTCGAATGGCGCATACAGTCGAATGGCGCATACAGTCAAATGCCGCATACAGTCGAATGCCGCACACAGTCAAATGGCGCATACAGCCGAATGCCGCATACAGTCGAATGCCGTATACAGTCGAATGTCGCATACAGTCGGATTGCACGCGCATTCCAAGTAAAAAACGAACTCTTTCTGTTTACAGAGCCCTGGTTTTCATATTTCAATGTAGACAGACTCCAAAACACTTAGACGAAAGGACGATCTAGGTACGCCAATTATCCGATAATTTCTTCCTTATTCATTTTTGTGCTTTCCAGATTTTCTAGTAAATGTTGGCCTAAGGCAGAATCGCATATTTTGGTAGTCATTTTCGCTTTGCCAACGCAGGATAGCTGCTTTGTAGAAGGAATTGATGCTTGGAGAACACTGGCTGGAACATGTCGTTTGATCCTGTCACCCAAACTTTTGAGAGTTGCAACCTACATACCGAGCCTCACAGAAATTCACATACAGCTAAGGTTTTTTGGGTTGTAGGTACCGAGTTCTTATGAATGGATACCAAGATCTTTCTAGCTGTGGAAACGATTATGGAATTGGCCGCAGAGGAATATTTCATAACAGCTTTCTTAATCTGTGTTTCTATACGAATCGAACGATTGCTCATTTTATAGTGCTGGTATTGATGTAACCCGCTTCCGAGCGGATAAACATATTTTTGCATCTTGTTTTCAAAACGCAAGATACAGTGGACAGCAAATCTGTTAAATGAAAAAGTAACGATATATTAGGGTGTAAGATATTGCCGTTGCCGTTTATGAAACATCATTTTGTTTACAAAAAATGCAAAATATTATTTTTAGACATTAGTTTAAAAGATTGCTTACCCCGAAGCACATGCTACTGAGCAATATGTACTATTTCCTGTTCCAATTGGAATATGAGCAAGTGGCATTTTTATTGCTAATTCCCAATCAGATCGATTCATTAATCCATTCACAAACTATAAACAGAATAAAAATATATTCACATTGATATTCTAAAGATAATATTACACGAAATACTTTATAATGATTAAGAAGCCGAATGTCCATGACTCTGCTTCTAGCTATTTGATCACATCATGATTAAAATACGTCATGACTATTTTTAGTCCTTTTAAATTTGACAATTCTACGCCTAGTAAACACATATACAGTATTTAAAAAGAACTATGTTTGATGCCATTTGCAGTTATTTCACATTGATAGTTATCTTCTGGTTATAAATTTCTCCACTGAAAGATTTTTTGGCTCCAGTGAAGTACCTCAAAAGTTTTAAGACTATCCTTCTCGACCACTGTCCACTGGTAGCATCGTATGTTTAATTTCCATAATCTACCCCGTTAGTGCTGAGTGCTAAGCTGGGAAGCATTATGTAGTATTTTTTAAGTCTTTGGTATGATCCGGCCGTGGATTCGAACCCACAACCTTCCGTACGCAAAACGAGCACTCTACCACTAAGCCACTGCTGCGGTCATGTGCAAAGAAAACATTTATATCTTTCAATAGAAAAGCGGGAGCCGCATCTCCCTCCCATATTTCTGGATTGCCATACTGATGTTGGTCCTGAAGAGATAGTTTCTCCTCTTGAGAAATGTCCGTCTTTGCGGCTGCTTGGTCTATCTTTTTCCTCTGACCTACGTTGGGATTCTTACATTCATTCTATTGCCAAGCCTGCTTCTAGAAAAATTGCTTCGCTTTTTCGTGCCATGTCTTACCTCAATCCCGAGGCCATTCTGTATCTTTACAAGTCCACTATTCAACCCTGCATGGAGTACTGTAGCCATATTTGGGGAGGAGCTCCTACATCCTACAGAGGTGCTTGATCGGGTTCAGAGGCTTCTCTGCAGCTTGGTCGGCCCAACCATGTGCTGCCACCCTTCAACCTCTATCTCATTGGCGAAATGTGGCCAGTCTTAGCGTTTTCTACAGATATTACCACGGGAAGTGTTCCAATGAGCTGTTGTCATTGGTTCCAGCCCGGTTTGTTCCATCTCGGATGACCCGTTATCCCAACATCTTCATCCTTATGCTGTTGCTGTCCCCTGTGTCAAGAAGTCTTTCAATGAGACTAGTTTCTTTCCGCGAACTGTTAACCTGTGGAACTCGCTGGCGTCTGATTGTTTTCCCTTTTTCCTATAACTTAGATGCCTTTAAGTCAAACGTGAATTTCTTTCTTTTAGGTTAGTTGTTCCTCTCTCTCTCTCTGTTTCTCTCTCTCTCTCTGCTTGCTATCTTCATTGTTTACCTCTCCTCTGGTGCATACACTTAACGTCTTTTGTTAGCCTTGTCTGGTACTACGCACACTAAAAAAATAATTTAAACATCATAATAACTACCTGATATATTGTGCCATCTCCTGAACACATAAGTATCCCAGAATACCTTTTTAAATCCATAGCATACGCTATAGCCCATGCATGCTCTTTGTGATCTAAAGTGTATAAAAGACTTCAAGAAAATATAAAAATTCCATAAAGACATTGCTTGCTGGAAGCTCATAGAATCAAGAAGCAAGTCTCAAATTATTCAAACGACAGTCATCAAGTTATGTAAATGGAGTAGAAAGAAAAGACTTGGTACTAACACAAAAAAGACGAGATTTACCTGTTATGATAGTATCGTAGTCAATCTCAGCAATTTTCAACATGGACTCAACCTGCTCTCTGAAAAGTGTGAGACTCTGTCCGGTACCACTTATTGGATTAACCAAAACCAGGAAGTTTCTACATGGAGGATATGTGTCTTTAGCTATCGAAGAAAGATAAAACAGTAAATGTTTCTGTACGTGAAGGCAAAAGATTGCAGAAAGGTGTTGGCTGTGCTTTCTTCGGATTAAACTCTGATTATCTAATTTAAAAGTGCTCAACAATTTGAAGAAACATAAATTCGTCATTATGATGTTAAATCTCAACCTTTACCCTCATATTATATTTACATTATAGAACGAATTAGGACAACGTGATAAGAAAAGAAACAACTCTTTGATTCAAAAGCGAAATTCACTTTGCATAGTAACTGGAAGTTTACACAAGGGTTCACTTACGGTTTCCAAGGATGGAAATAAAGATAAAGTTTACCTTGCAATTCATTTAAAGATATGTTGGAATCGTACATCAGCCAACGTATCCATTTAACCCATAATTGTACAGTTGATTGATTTTTTTCTGCTGTCCCCTGACTGACGCAAAATGACACATCCTTTCTTTGACGCTTCTTGGTGGCAGCATCTTTGAAATAGCAAATAAGTTGTATCATGGCATGATTTATTCGTGTGTTCGATACCTTTGCAATTAATACATCCCTTAATGCGATTGAAGTTGCCCAAGGATACAATTCTGTATAAGGAGTATCGTGGTCAACTCTCAGCTGAGATCGCGTCAGTGTAACTTGGTATGGAGACCAAAGTTTCTCTGGATCATGAAAGTTCTCTTGCAGGATGATGTCTTCCATCTTACGAATGTTGTACTATGCAACACGGTCCACAGCTGAACAGAAAGGAAGTCTTTCAGGGACCTACTATTATATAGTGTTGTTGAAGCATGACATGTTAACAAGGAAACAAGACATGACTCAATGGACGTGTAAGCAGTATCTGTTTAACGGCTATGGCCAATGTGATTGGAGGATGTACAGAAAACCCATTACTTTTAATTTATATTAAGATAGCCTCGCTGAATTGTGAAATACTCCAATTTGCAATTGCAAAATGACCTCTAAAGACGACACTTGTGGTATTGTTCTTGCTTCGTTGCATACTTGCTCCGAAGTTGAGGAGACCAGTTAAAATATGACGTAGCAAGGCATAGTTGAAAATGTGTTCTATCTGTATAAACTGGTAACGAATTTGGTACCTTCGTGGATAACCAGGACATCAAGAAACGGTAAGGAGTTTTCCGACTTAATTTCGGAAGTGAAATTAATGTTAGGGTGCTGTCTACTACGGTATCAAATAGACGACAGGAATCAGAGCTGTACTGACTGAGGGACAGCAAAAATTGAAGATATGTAAAAAAAGTCAACACGCAATCGATCGGAATGAAGCGATCAACAAAAGCAGACACTTGCGGAGACAAGGGGGCGGGGAGTACTACCTTCACGCAAGGCAAACATTAAGAGGACAACAGAGCAAGTTACTAACAATATCATCTATTCTGCTAAATAATCACTAAACTATGTGTCACGTTTCATGACAACCAGCATGACTCTCAAATTTAAGTACACTGAAGGGGACAACACTTGACTTTTGATTAAAACATTGCTTTAGTACTTTATCCGAATCCATGAATTTAAGAAGATCATTGACAGTTGTATGAAGTCAATTGCCATAGCGACATGTAAGCTGTTGTGACTCCAGCTAAGTACACGATCCATTGCACTGACGCTCCCTTCAAATGCTGCGTTAGGAAAAGGAAGAGACATTTTGACACTTTGATTATAGATTCAAAATTGTAGAAATTGGTATATTGGCAGGTAAACGAAGTTTAATTAGGAAAAAAAGGACAAGTACTGCGACGATAAACGTATTGTAAATGACGAAGAGAACACTCCAATAAAAAGGCCATAATCATATATTAACGTTTCGAAGACATTGCATTTTTCATCGTCAGAAATTGGTGCTGCAATAAGTTGTAGAGGTATTTATATTGACAGAATACAATAAAGAAAACTTTTATGAATAACTAAGTCAAAATCCTTGGGAGCTCTGTCCATCACCCAGAAATCTTCCAGTGATGCTGGGTGTCCTGTTTCATTAACGTGGTCTAAGATGGCTGAAGGACTCGTCTGTATTTTTCGACCCACTTTATTAACACCCAAATGCTCTCTGCAGCGTGTAATTATGTTGCGCGATGTTTTACCAAAGTAAGAGGCATGTCAGCCTGAACACTGAAATTTGTACACTACAGTGGAGCACACGAGAGGTGGAAGGCGGTCTTTAAGACGAAAAAACAACTGAATCCGTTTGGGAGAACTAAAAATGACTTTAAGTTTAGTACCTTGATAGCACTGTTTAATAACCCTGCATATTCTGGTTTTAATTTGTAAACTATACGTCCCTAGGTACGGTATACAAATCAAAAGTAGTGTTTCAGTTTCTTGAAGAGCAGAGCGCTTAGGTTCAAACTTATTATCCAAAAAAAAATTTAATAACAAAGTCAGTAAACCCTATAAGAAAACTATTTTTCAATAAGTTATTCTTAATTTGAACAATCTCCTCGTGGAAAGTTTGATACGTAGAACATATGTGGAAAGCACGATGTACCAAGACACTAATTAGATTGCTTTTGTAATTGGTGGGGGCTAGACTGGAAAAATGAGTATAAAGGCCAGTAAATGTCTTTTTTCTGTATAAACTGGAACGAAATTGGTACCTTCATGAGTGACGAGGACATCCGGAAATGGTAAGGAGTTTTCTGACTCAGTTTAAGAAGTGAAATTAATGTGAGTGTGCTGGCTATTAATGTATTCTAGGAACACGGTAATATATTCCCTAACCCTAAATAAACAGTAAGTATCGTCGACATATTTACGATATAGTGCAGATTTGAATTCAGTAAGGCAGTTGGTTAGGTAGCGTTTCTCGAGGTGGCTCATAAATATGTTTTGCAAGCGATGGGCCCAAAGGTGATCCAATTGATATCCAATCGATTTGATCGAAAAGTTGCCCATTAAAGAAAAAACGATTATATTTCACGGCAAAGCTCAACAATTTTCGAAAGTGATCACGGTTAAGGAAACAATTCCTATACTTTAGATTACTGTCTCGATCAATAGTTTCATCTACAGCGATGTTGGTAAATAGACTGATTCAAAATTGCTTCAAAAATATATTTACATCTCCTTGCCAGATGTAGTAACAATCGCTGCTTGGTCACATTCAGATTTAAGTAACACACTGAAATAACATTTACGTCCTGAAGGTGTCCTAAATCATTAATGGTTTTAGATGGAATGAAACTTCTGTTAAAATGAGATTAGTAAAAAGGCGAAAGAAATCAACAACGCGATGAGAAACATCGAATACTTAAGTGATAACGTCATGATAAGCTATTTTTGGAATTTACAAATTTTGATCGAAAAGTTCGATAAAACAACAGTTTGTGTGAAATTTTATTTAAGTCGGAGAAAAATCACCTGAAATACAACAATTGGAAGATTTAGTATCTGGCTTGGTTCATGAAATCATGAACCAGACTTAAAATACGCTGCTTTGATGAGGATTGAACAGGCTACCGATCTGCAATGTCTCTTATAATGTTATATATATATTTGTGAAAAATTTCAAATTTAGGGTCATTTTATTATACACTTTCTAAACCGTGCTTGAAATCCAGAAATTCTCAAAAATAGATTTGTATGACATCATCGCTTAAGTTTTTTATTGTGAATCTTCCTTCATAAATGTAATTACAGTGTGTTTTAAAATTAACATGGACTTCTGGATCACGATTTACAGTGAATAAACCTGAACTAATCCTTTGAGCAGCTTTGCGTGTATACCCTCGCCATTATAGTAGATGACTTCTCCATCGATTGCAATATGACCTTGCTCAAAGTCCGGTTCCAAACAGAATTCCTTGATATTAAGGTAACTAAGCATACTACACGGTTCACCCTTGGCCATATTTTCAAAACTTCGTACCATCCCGATCCTTGAAGTCAACTTTCTCTGTAATACTAGGCAAATAATCTCATCATCTAAACTAAGCCCAGGGGCCATTATGTGATGCTTGGTAAACATTGGCGCAAAAGCAAACATTGTGAACGAGAAGTCTCCTAAAATGACCTTCCATTTTGAGTGATCTATGTCTGAGCCTGATGCACTGATATCATTGTTTTCTCCATGATCATCATTATCGGTTTGCTTATTTAAACAAGTCGCTGTCATAGCAGAAGCGCCCTTTGCTGTGTCATATGTTCGTTGCTTCTCTAGTTCAGATGCCACCTTGCCATGAGAAGACGTAGTCGAATTCATATTCACACTACTTAAAGGTTCGCTTGGTGTAATCTGCTTAGTAGCCGTTGTCTCAGGAGGGGCATCAATGGCAATTTGTAATCCAGAGTGCTGCTGCAATTTGTCAGAGCTTGGTATGTCCACATGAAGATCCGATCTACTTTCATCTGTGCTTGGAAGGTAAGACAGTTTACCATGGTATTGGCGAGGAACGATAATTTTTAACAATGTTGCTAAGACAAAACGTAGGTAACCTAGAGATCGATATTTTTCTGCCGTGATTATAACGTCAGTTGTCAATCCCCAGTTTAGAGAGACCATACCGTAGAACCTTCTTGCACCTATGCTAATAGAGCATGCGTTAACAGGCCTCGGTGTCCCACGTAAAACAGCGTAGGTTGCGGATACAATATTGCATGCCTCTCTGTAGGATCGAAAAAGATTGAAATTTAAGAGACAAGGCAACTTCAGTTATATCTCTGCATGGCAACTTCAGTTATAGCTGTCGTATTCCATGGAAACGAGTTATCAATTTTCACCTCCCATTCTGTAGTTTTATACTTAATATTCATACAGAAGACATAACTGTCTCTCATAGAGTATGGTACAACGTATTCCTAGTCTTAGACCATGGATTTCAATCGAAATAAGTGGCACTAATGCCGACTTTCCACCGACCGCCTCCCTACTCAGCCCTACACGTGAGTTTGTATTGTCATAATCTTGACAAAAATCTCACAGTAGAGTACTACGTACTAATGAACTAAGATTGACAGAGAAAACATATGGTTTGACTTAAATATAATTCAATAACGCAAAAATCTTGCTAAAAGATGAGAAAATTGGCTAATCAAAATGGCCTCACTAGCTCTTTTCACAAAATTGTAGTGCCGTGGGGCTATATAACTAGAAAGTATATAACTAGAAAGGAAAATATATTTGTAACTTTAATCGCACTTTGGAAGATGATAACTATCCATCCGCGAATTTTCGACTTACAAGGCCTTAGTCATTCGACAGAATTTTCGTGGATGGAACATTATCCTCTTCGAAAAAGCTGTAAAGTTGCAAATTATTTTCCTTCACTGCATGTCTTCCCAGTTAAATTGTCGTTTTATTTGTCTGGCTTAAACAGGTCTATTCAGGGAGTAAAGCATACGTGTGCGGCACTTCACGCATGTACTTGAACTTTCATAAACAAATGTGAGCGATTGAGTTGTATAGAAATGATAGTGATCACACTGGAACTCTGAGAAACAAATCATACGTCAAGGATGGGGACCGGACCCACTACCTTCTGTTATCCGAGCAGAATGCTTTACCTAGAACTAGAAAGACGATGTTTGTCAGAGAAGAATTTGAGATGTCATGATGATTGCATCACTACAAACTCTTTACAGTCAGAAGCAGTTAGAACTCCGTTGGATGCTTTTATACTGGGCGATCCTTTTACTAAGTAGCAAAAAGCCCCAAGCCTTGGAGACTTACGTACATTAAACGAAAATGTGAGCTATACTAGTTATAAACGAAAACACATGTAAGACAGAAACTCAAAGGCGCATGTTGAAGTCAAATGGGACGCAAGCCTTTCCTACAAAATCAGCAGACTCCTACTGTTTTAGTTGAATGTATTCTGCTTACGTCCGCCAAGGAGGTTATGTTTGTGCCGGCGTTGGTTTGTCTGCTTGTTTGCTTGTTTGTTTGCTTGTTTGTTTGTTTGTTAACAACATAATTCAAAACATTATGGATGGATTCTGCAGACATTTTCAAGGTAGGTCAGAAATGGGCTGATTTAGAACTGATTACATTTTGTGGGTGATCCGGTGTAATCTTCGATTCCTAACCATTTTTTCGCTAATAGAACATTCATAGTGCTAGCGAGGAAGTCATTTTGGGATAACCCAATTACCATATTTGGTAATGTTAGTTTCATGAATCAGCAAGCAAACCATCGCTGGGAAAACCCATGTTGTTTGAATAATCACACTGGCTTGGTGGAGATCTTCATGGGGAAAACCCATGTTGTTCGAATAATAATACTGGGTTGGTAGAGATCTTCATGGGGAAAACCCATGTTGTTCGAATAATAATACTGGGTTGGTAGAGATCTTCATGGGGAAAACCCATGTTGTTTGAATAATCACACTGGCTTGGCAGAGGCTGATGCTCTCTGAGTGTTATTGCTATTTTCTCAATCCTTGACAAATACAGTTGCTTGACGTTGAAGATAATTTGATTTCCTATGTTACTTTTGCACATTTGGTATTTGACATAAATAAAGAATACAACCTGAAAACTAATCAAAACAAAATAAATGCCCTACCCTGCAGCCAAAGCCACAGACGACTGCACGCTATTGATTGTTCCAGTTGGTATCAGAGCAAATGGCGTCTTTATTGCTACATTCCAGTCAGGACGACTCATCAATCCATTTAAAACCTACAAAAGAAATAGTAATATGAGATAAAAAGTATAGGCATTGTACGATTGTAGAAACAGAAAAGAGCATAAAATGTTTAATTAAAATATCTTTGGACATAAATTGCACAAGGCAATGTTTTATGACGTTCCCACATTAAACACCACTTGCAACAAATGAACTATGACAAATAGGCAGACAGATGGAACGAACGAGAGACCTATAAATAGATGTATAAATATAAAATAGATAGATAGATAGATAGATAGATAGATAGATAGATAGATAGATAAACAGGCAGGTTATTGTAACAAAACATAAATCATTGACTCGTATTTACACTTTTGAATTCGACTGGACTGCATTATCCTTAATTAGAGATATGGACGTCTTTATAACAGGAATATTTTCAATTCAAATGCAATTATTGCAGTTCTTAAAAAAATACTTATTCCAGTCACGTTACCTCCCATGAAGTGCCATCTCCTGAGCAAATGAGTATTCCAGAATACTTCCCTAGTTCCACATTATAGGCTATATCCCACGCATGACCTTTGTGACCTGATCAAAATGTTGAGGGAAACAAAGCAACCAAATAAAAAAACAAGATGTTATTACTTTATAAAAAATATTCTTTATCTTTCTTTCTATCTATCTATCTATCTATCTATCTATCTGTATGTCTGTCTGTCTGTCTGTCTATCTATCTATCTATCTATCTATCTATCTATCTATCTATCTATCTATCTGTCTGTCTGTC
>JANTCA010031946.1:0-21288 GCA_024741275.1 Chironex yamaguchii | reverse complement strand
TTTCGTATAAATAGGTTGCCATATACATATACTTTCCTTTCTGACGTTTCATACTCTGAGGAGTGTCAAACGAAAAAGCTTTTAAGTATGATTTTAGCGCAATGTCGCAAATTTTCAAGGCGATTTTCAAGTTTGGTACCACAAAAAGATTGTTCAAATAATTTGTTTGTAGAATTGTACACTTGTAGTGTATCGTCTGTGGCTTCATTAATTTTTAGGCTGACGGAGCCTCATTGGATGAAACAGATACACGACGAATTATGAAAGGAGCTGGACTCGACAGTTATATTATGCAGTCTCAAGTAATGTCTGTAGCTAGCGAAATCACAGGTAAAGCATTTATGCTGTTGTCATTCAATTGAAAATAACAAGAAATTACTGTCTTATTCGTACAACTTGGTGATAGATTCGAAGATAACGGATAAAATATGAAGACCGCTCAAAGTTGGTTATTTTCATTTGTATTTTTGCTTATAATACTATTTTAGGTTAAAATCTGAAAATAATGATATTGGATGCATTTTGTCGTAATAATAAATTCTGGATACCGGATAGATATTGAAGGATTACATGTCCTGGCAATATGGTGGATCTATAGATTTTTAAAGCTTATGTTAATTGCTTATTGCTATTTGCAGGTTGATGTCAAGCATGCATGGATTCGGACATCACTAATTTTTTAATTTCATCGTTCGTTTCTAGGATTACCTGTAACAAAAGTAACAAAGATTTGTAAAATGATTGCAGAATTATTGGAGAGAACAACTGATATGGAAGGCGCAGTACGGCTGGGTTTTCAAGAAGCCTTGAGGAACTCCAAACTTAGTAGTTCAGAAAAAGAGGTAATTGATCTAATTAGTGAAAGCTACTGAAATTCGCAGTGACCTACCCTCAACAACTGAAATTATGATCATGGCAGTGTGTCTTTTGTTTTCAGTACATTATTATTCTGTCGTCTTACTCGGAGTTCACTGTATGTCTATTACAATAAAGTCTATAAAAGGGACACCCTTAGAGCGGACATCTTCATACGACTGATAGCATGAAATGGAAAGGATCGTCTGGGGTTTTTTTAATTTTTATGAACGATTCTCTCTAAAGCGGACACTTATTTCTGGAACAAAACAAATTTCTTTCTAAAGCAGCTCTCTCAGCAAATTTCTTTCTAAAGCAGCTCTCTCAGCAACAGAAATCATTAATAAGCACGATTTCTATTGTATGATGAAGAAGCGTGAATCTCGGAGATGCGTTCCCTATTTAATTCTCTCGTGCAAGTCTTACGTGAGGTATTTACGCAACATAATATTAAGAATAAATCACTCCATATGAGATGCAAAATGGGAACGAAACTACTTTGTACACCAATTTCTGAACCCGCATTCACAATTGACTCCCGGAATTTGAGACAACAACAAGCACGCATTGAATGCATGGATAAGGTGACTAAAATGCAGCTGCTGCAATAAGATGGTAGCTAATCAGATCGAAGTGGTAGCGAAACTGAGTACAGCAATGGCTGTTGCCCTAACATAGTTGATGCCTTTGAAATGCTGGACAAAGTGTGCCTATACCCCGTATTATATGACAACACTCTGGCAATTTTGAATTGAAATCACTCAACCTACAATTAAAGTGCATTAGAGAACAGATAAAGCAATTTGTAAAATATTTTTTTGATATCCTAAGACTTGTATCATAAGGTTTTGAACTTTGTTTTTGTTTCATTTTGCGGATCTACTAATCCTACTAGCACCCTTTATTTCGATTTTCGCCGAAGAATAGATCCTACTGCAACTTTCTACAAAACGGACGCTACTGTCAAGCGGACACCTTTTTTTGAACAAATGGTGCTCGCTTTATAGATATTCCACTGCATTCCTTTGTATTCTGCTAACTCATTTCCTACGTCCCTACGATTTCGTTGTTGGATCTCGATCGCTTTTTTGTTTTTCCTTCTTGACGTTTTTTCTATACACAGGTAAAGTTACAAATCGTGAATGACGTTCTAAGTAGGGAGTGGTTGCCCATGGTGGACAATGAAGTTCTTAGTCTGGCATCATGCTCAGTGGAGGATTTTTGGCACGATTCGGTGACAACTAATATTTGGAAGGATGTTTTTCCGATGTTAATTTCAACAAAGGAAGAGAAAGTCTTTTACCTTTGTATTTTTTTGGAAAGGGCCACTTTGGAAGACTTCGACCTCAGAGGAAAGTTTGTCAGCTCGTTAGTTCAGACTGATCACTTTAAAGATTTAATTTTAGAGATCTACAACAAGGTTTTGTCTAGAGAAAATTTGGCAGGAATTTCGGAGCTTGTCGCAGAGGCCCAACAGTTGTTACCAGGTAAACAGACCTTTCCATTAGTTGGCATGAATGTTTGTTTGAAGTGTACTGCTAGGAGAAAGGTCTTTTTGGTAAAACATCGGTATTTTTCAAGACAAGTGTTTGGAGATGGAGTGAGGTGGGTGGGTTAGGGTTTGGTGTTGAAGTATAAAGAAGATTCCAACGCAGAGTACGGTTTGGGAGACAGGGTCGTAACATGATGGTAAACACGCGAATGATTTGGGTTGTCGAAGGGACTTGCAGTAACTAGTACAACGTGTTTTCTCGTTGGTAATAATCACCATAAGAATATTCTTTACCCGGTGAAGCACGCAATGTATTAAATACATTTACTGTTCTCATTTATACTTGGTTTTGCTGTTTCTTGCTAGGTTGTTTCTTGAGGCATCTTTTGGTTCAAGCGAATCTTTAGTGTTTCAATTTTCTTATTTTTTAGCATCGTATGCTTTAAACAGCTTTCCGATTGACATAGAGCGCTGCACATCGTTACTTGCGATACTGAGGAAGTTCCAGTTTGATCTTACAGATGGGCATCACAGGAACACAGTACGTTAACGACAATTCACCTCCGCTGTTTTTTTTTCTTTGTCAGTCGTTGGCGTAGCTCAAAAATCTAAGCGATTCACATGTATTTGTGTTCAGAGAGGGAGAGTAGCCCTTCGACCCAAGTAAGTTCTAAGGGGATCTCATAAAACCAAATTTACATATAAATTTCATTAAAATCTTGAAAAAAGTAAGTATTTAGGGACGATGCTTGTTTAGACTCAACTGAGAGAATATTCAAGTAAAGTTCATTTGCTGTCACACCATTGCAAACCTCCTTGTTATCTCTGCCGAGGAGTTTATGTTTTTGCCGGCGTTGGTTTCCCGGGTTGTTTGTTAATAACACAACTCATAAAGTTATGGATGGATTTTGACGACATTGTCAGGATAGGTCAGAAATGGGCTAATTTAGAACTGTTTGAATTTTGTGGGTGATCCGGATCAAATCCAGGATTCTGGATCACTTTTTCGGTAACGAATCCTTCATACTGCTGGTGAGGAAATCTTTGTGGGGATAACCCAGTTACCATATTTGGTAATGTTAGCTTCATGAAGTAGCAAGGAAGTCACCGTAGGGAAAACCCATGTTGTTTGAATAATGGCGGAGGTTTTCCTTCTTGGAGTATTTCTAGTTACTGTGTTCATTTTTTATGTAGCAAGGGCTAATTTCTAACTGTGCAAGAAATGCTTTCTATAGTAAGGTCTGTGGCCTTGTTTCAAGACAAATGTTTTATAAGTGCATTTCTACCTCAGGAAACCTGCTGCAAAGTTCTGTACTGTCGTCGATACTTACCCCCATAACCACCAACATTGCAGTGAACTTGCATCACTTCTTCTCTTGTAGGTATCAAAGATACTGCCGCAGATACTTTTTCAGTCAAAAAGGTGGGTTGTCCGTTTTCACTTAAGTAGGAGAACACATAAAACATATTACGAATGTTGCCATGTTTTTGTTTCATTGTCTCTAACGTCTCCTAGGAATTAGGCATATCTTTCTCCGTATAGTAATTAGTTTTCAACTTTAATCCTCGTTGCACCTCCGACTACAGATTTCGAACTTGAAAGTAAAAATCACGTGACTACGTAGGTGTGTATAGATAGCTCTCAGTTGAGGAAACAAAGTCATTACAACACGCAATTATTACCATAGATTTGTTTTTGTTCAAACTAATTGTAGTAACACTGCTTTGAACCCTGTCCTTACGAAGCTAAGTACATTAAAATTTCGCTTATAAACCCCCGGTTATAGGCCTACCCTTTTTATTCGGTTATAAGCTCCACTCCTCTCCCAAAACAAGGCCCCAGGCTGTAAGTTGACGTTAAGTGGCCCAAGAGTAAACTCAAGCTTGGATTTTACCGTATACGACTTGTGTTTTAATTACACTAATATGCAGATTCGATTAAACTGCAATGGGATTCATTTTGCCATACGTTGCAAAAATGGAAACGATTTCTGATTGGAAAACAGCAGATATTTAGGCTATGTCCAGTCATTTTGAAAACAAAGGTCTAACCACTTACTCTAATTAGGAGAATATTTTGACTGTTTTTTAATGATATTTTTCGGCTTTGAAGGAAGGGCATCTTAAGGGCAGAAGTTTAACAGTCTTGAATGGGCTGTTGTCACGTGGTAGTCAAACACCCCTGCTGTTAGCCAAGTAGAAATCGTTTCTGCTCCGATATGGTGTTGGACAGAGGAAGCTAAACTAATGCAGCCAGTGAGACCGCATTGTATGTACTATGAAAAAGGTTGCGGTGAGTTGAGTCCCTACTTAGACTACAAAAAATATTTCCGCTCTCGTTTGTAGCCTAGTTTGCGTAAGGTCGAACCTAGGATGCAATGATCTCGAGACAGGCATGCCGTTTGGATCGGAAAGCTGGCAAGCTTCACTTGGTGAACCATAATTATCCCAGACAGCATAATGTGGTTGTTCGGATTCTGTCTATAGCAGCTGATTGTAGTATTTGTTTTTATGCTTTTAAACATGATTAAATTACTTTTTGTTTTAGGCTGTTCCAGTTACTTTACAGAGAATTTGACTTTGCCATTTTAAGTGGAAGCTGCTTCGCTTCTGTTCCCACCGAGCCTGATAATACTTCGTTGCTGTCAGTTTCGTCTTATTTTATCCAGGGTATGTGCAAGAAACAGTTTATTTTATCTCAATTTAATGTTTCCCATTGAATTCGCATTTTAGCCCACGTTCTCGCGGAAGGCAATTCTATTGTCTTTTTTGTATTTAATCCCTTTCAGGTTTGCTGTCAAAAACTGCATTACCACATCCTTCAGTTGCTCACATTAAACCACTATTTGATACCATCGACGAGATTTACAAAAGAACAGTATTGCTTACTGACGATTGTGAGGATTTAATTCAGTTGGTAAGACAATGTTCTTTTCGTTTGGCTCATCTGTTACCTCTAGGTACGTTAGTCAGTATAAGATTCTTAAGTAAATGTACATCTGTTGGAACTACTCTTCAGGTTACTATTAACCAATGATCGAATCTTGTCAAAAAAGTTTAATAAATCGATTTGAAAATTTGCGACATTGTGCTAAAAACATACCTAAAGCTTTTGAAGTGTGTAAGTAGATTTTTAGCTAAATATCACTTTTAAGTGATTTTTTAGCGCAATGTCACAAATTTTCAAGGCGGTTTCAAGTTTGGTACCAAGAAAGATTGTTCAAAATAAGTATGATGCGCTGTTGACTTTAATTAGAAGTACGATTTAGTCATTAATTTATGGTTTTAAGCATGAATGTGCTTACAGAGAGAGTTAAAATGTACAATTAAGAGCATGGTAAGTATAAATAGATTCCGTTCTTGAATTGAAAAGAGTTTTGCCGCTGATTCAACTTGAAGGATGGTAGATTGACTGTAGAAGTACCGTTGGGGTCCTTTTAGCTTTTATTTGGTATTTAAACATTTGGCTTCTTTATTTCTCTTAGATTTCAACAGCATCAAAGTGGGCTGAGAGATTTCGCCATTATTGTCAAAGGATCACTTATACACATGGCTCATCTTCATTCCCCTGGCAATTGATGAGCTTGCACTGGAAATGGCTCAAGGAGGAATTTCTTGTTCCTTTATTTTCCAAGACACAGCTCTTACCAGGGTAATAAAGGAATATTTTTTATCATCAACGAATCTGTGTGCACGTTGTTGAATAAACTTTCTAATGACTGCAATCGAGCGCAAACTTCATATGATGGAGTATGCTTTTTCTGATTTTGGTTTGGTGCTTTGTTTTCTGCTTCTTTTCTGTGTACCCTCATCCAATGTAACCCGGAACATGTACTATGTCACCACAAGTATATTCAACTGATACAGTTTTAGCCTAGATCCACGAACACTCGACAAACTGCATATTAATTGCTTTTCTTAAAGATAGCGTATTTGGCAATAAAGCTATTTGTCATCGCCTGGTCACCTTCTCCGAACTCTTGATATTGGGGCCAGAACACGTGAATCACATAATATTTGATTCCGGCCTAACAAACTCTGATATGACTGCTGTTATCTCCTTACCTTTTCTTAAATGGTCTCTATACTGCTTTATGAATTCTACACAAACGCACGGTCCTGCTGATTCCAATTTTTGAAAATGTTTTCAAGATTGCTGTCTTGCCTTTTTGTACTACAATTCTTTATCGATATTAAATTTTGTTTGTTTGGTAGATCATCCGTTATGCAAACGTTAAACGTGATAGCTGGTGAGCTTGATAAAACCCTTGGATTTACTGCTGTAAATGATAGGCTGCATCCGGCTGTCGTCAGTGGTCTCGGAGAACAGTTGCCATTCAGCAATAAAGATATTTTTGAGATGTGGGTAAGTTATCTATCACCTAGCTGCCCTGGTTATAAAGGCAGTTGCTGATGATGAACAAATGGGTTTGAGTGACAAGATGTTGCAAATAGTATTGTTCATGCTTTTAAAAGTGTGTTTGCATCTGTCATTTTAGTCATGACCAGTGGTGCCTTAATGATTTGCCCTATGTTTCTAGATGTATTTAATTTTCCAAAACAGCTAATAGAACAGGTTAGAGTTTTCAAAGTATGACCAGATTGACCTAGCTTTCTACTGCAGCTTCCACATGACTGCAGTGCTTCACAGCTTTTCTCGTCAAGCTTTTGTTCATTCTTTACTTTGTTCCCCAGGCCTCAGTAAAATTTTCAGTATCGCGTTTTTTTTCAGAACGTGGCTAAACTATGACTGATATCTTCTCTATAACTCTTTAAAAACAGGGATTAGTCCAGTATCAATTCTCAATTGTGCTCCCCCCCCCACCCCAAATAAGCCATTTTTCCAAGGACAAAATTTTTAATAAACTTTCTTCTTTATTAATCTCCACAAATCTCCTGCAAGAAAGACGTCGAGGTTATTGTGAGATTGTTTTAAGACTTTAAAACTGCACTGAAGTCCATGATGTTTTGTTCAACATAAGAAGCTTGCATTCTTGGGAGCTTGGTGATCAACCAAAATAAGGCAATTTAACGACCTTGATGTTGATTTTAAAAATCTATCACCTTTTATTTTACTCCCTTCCCTAGAACCTCGAAAAGTATATAAACTCACTGAGTTTTACGGTAATTGTATCTAAAGTGCGCAGTACCTTCATTCACTTAACTCTGACTTCAGACCAGAGCAGCCAAAACACTTTTACTTCCTTTTGCCTTTACTATATTTTTTCGTTCCCTTATACCCCTATCACCTTTTTTACTATTGTCTGTTGTTGGTTATATCGTTGATTTTCCCTTTTTGCTCTTAACAAAGTATTCCCCGTTAAATAATGTAGTTCTAC
The DNA here is from genome assembly GCA_024741275.1 of Chironex yamaguchii. Lineage (NCBI taxonomy): Eukaryota > Metazoa > Cnidaria > Cubozoa > Chirodropida > Chirodropidae > Chironex > Chironex yamaguchii. The sequence continues at coordinate 13,602 of JANTCA010031946.1, read as the reverse complement.
ATACTCAGTAGTTAGTTGAAAGTCATATTGGCCTATTAAACTGATTTCCATCGATAGAGGTATCCCCTATAACTTCTCTGTCAACCTCTCCTAGGTTCTTGCCAAAACACTTAGTAACAAACTGAAGGCCTCCCATAGCGAATCGCTTAAAAGACTAGAGGAACCTGGCCGAAATATGCACGATGTGTTTACTTCAGCTGTTGCAGTAATCGAAGAGATAGTCTATCTGTGTGGGAGAAGCAGTCACAGCAACGAGCAAGGTATGATTCCGTTCTCACCGAAAGAGCATGATAAACTGTTGATTTCGTTTTCGTGTGTTGTTTTTCAAAACGCAAAAATGGAAAATTGGGTAACTAATGTTGTCAGTGAGCACAGTTTTACTACTGAAAGAACAATCTCTGTCTTACGTATATTGTTTCTCTTTTGTCCGGCGGTATCTATAACTTTTGTTCGCAGGAGCATGTTGACAGTTTTGACTCCATGTTACCCTTTCGTTATATTTCAGATTTAAAAAGCAGTGTGTCTGATCTTCTTAAAAACGTGGAATCTACAGACATTCGGAACATACCTTCAAGTCTATCAAGTGCATGTAAAGAGAAACTCAGTCTGCAAGTTCAGCAATTTCTGATGTTTCATCTTGCAATAAGTCTAAATCAAAGTTTCCAACAGAAGCAGGTTGTAAGCGACGATGTATCTCATTTCACTGCGTTCAGTGTTAGAAATGGAACTGCTTCTCCTCTAGATGTTGCACTTCTAAGAACGCTTGCTAAAAGCGTTGAAAATAAGGTGAGTTCCTAATGAATGTTGTTTAAATTTATTTTTGTCAAAAAAGGTACAGAGTATTGCTGAAAACTGTATCAGTATGCCACTGAAATCAATTCAACTCTGATTCCATTTCTTGTGTAGAAACCAGTAGCACAACAGCAAATGTTAATAAAGCTGGAAATGAATAGCCAGTTTTCTGCAAGACATGTTCCAATGTCAGTTATTTCACAACATACTGACGGAATTAATGGTGACAGTGTCTAGCAAGGTTCTTTGTCATTATTGTCACTTCCTCCTTTGGACTAGGAAGTTATCGACTATTGATGACCTTTCAATGAAATGTCCTGAGCCGAATGATCTTTTTTTCTATTTTGCTCCAGTCTGTAGAGGGGAAGTCGCTATTGCAACCTTTGTTGGTTTCTGCTTATGCAGATTGTAAGCTGATGGACGAACAGCTGAACAGTACACAACTGAATAGCAATATTACGGTACCTCATAAAGTTTTACCGAAGGTACTGAAAGAAATGGTTATTCTTCTAATTGATTTTTTACCTTTACTTAGTAGTAACACGGTTCCTGGTTATTTTGGATTAAAACGATCCTTTGACAATAGGTTTTGCGGAAGGTATTGTCATCCTACTTTGCCACAAGATATTTTCACGGCATAATATTTTGCGATATTTTAATTTCGAGGGTTTTATTATCAATCTTGCAGCATTTTTGTTTTCACAGTTAAGCCCAAGAACAATATTTCGCAGCCTTTGAAGTTTGCGATGTCGCTGGAGACTATTGTAAGCGGCATTTTAATTTCACGGATTTTTTTATCTCAACCGCGAAATCGCGAAAATAGTTCTTTAAATCATATGCAAACCGTTTCTGCTGATTGCGGTTTTTAAATAGGACGAGTCGCGATTTAGGGCAAATCCACCTTTTTGATACCTCCATGGCCTTTACAGATAGCATTTTCCAGTTAGACAAGTTTTTCAAATTATTTATTGGAAAACAATGACTTTTCTTTACAGGAAAGCAAGGTCCTCACACTTAACACGTCATATACATCTTTAGTGTCGAACTTCCTTCAAATACATTTTTCCTTCGACAAGCGTGGAGGGAATATCAAGCATAGTTTGAGGTTGTCAGCTGATATTGCCTCACTTGAAGATGTAATGCATGATGTAGATTCTTTTATACGATGGCTGTGGATGAATGGTGGAAGTCTTCATTGTGTTGCACTTTCAGTAATGTAAGTTGTTGCCGTTTGTATTATTCCTTGATCGCATTCGTATCTTTGACGCCTCTGCGTTTTAGGTAAACTTTTCCATCAGTTCATAACTTGCTATTGTCCGTATTCCCGTGTCTGCATAACACATTTTTACATCAAAATGGCTTTCTTTTATAGGAATAGTGTAATTTTAACATGGTATTCTTGTGCTTCATATGTACCAGGTTTTCTTCCTGCAAATGGGCTCTTTTGTCATTAGCAAAAATTGCACAACCGTTATTCGACAAAAACATATTTGCGGCGAAATTGGACATCGAGGATATTGAGTTAAATATACCAGCTAGTAAATCCTTTGAAAAGCTATTGGCTGCAGCGTTGGCTTTTCTTCGTCAAATACCAAGCGACGGTGCTGGAATGGGCGACATTTTTATGGCTGTCAAACCACTCATTTTGCTACTTGAGGAATATAGCAAGGTTGTTGCTCAACAAACGGGTAAGTAAACTCGCTTACTTTTTGCAAATGCATTAATGTTTCCTCTGAAAAGAAAGACCTTACGACTTACGTCATTCCGAGCCTCTGGGTTCTTTGAAGCTGAGTTGTTTTGTTATACATTCAAAGCTTTTGTTGATGTTTCATCTTCGTCCCCAGATATGGTTTCCATTATTTTGTTGTTTTCTGTAGCTTTTGTATATGCTAGTTTCTTTATGTTGCCTCAGCTTCCTGTGTGCCTTGGCATGACTTTGTTTTTCTTCCTTTACAAATCCGTTATATTAATCAGAATTTGCTTTCCTCCCTTTTTGCCTACTTTCTGTCACTTTTTGTCTTGCCTCTTTTTCTTGTTTTCTTTTGATTTGTCGAGAAAATTTTGCTTTCGTTACGACCATTTGGTCCTATTCTTTATGTCGTTTTTTATCCGCACATCTTTTTGTCTTACTCTTAGACCTAAGCCTTACCACACATACATCTCTCAAACTGTTGTATTTGAATGGTCTTGTACTCACACTTACTGGATCCTTAATCTACGCTGTTGGCCTCCCGTACTGTCCGTTTGATCCAGTGGAGGAGAAGAAGGAAAAGCTCAAATACTTGTCGCATGAGGTATGTACGGGTCCAGCAATTTTCGTGGGCCTTACGTAAGAGTATAAGAACTCGTTATGATATGAGTTACTAAATGGTATGTCACTGCTTTGCTAGTGACTCAAGAATTAAGAGTAGCGACCTCGATAACATGCTAATTTTTAACTAGAAAACGCAAACATTTGACATGTACTCACATGTACTTACTATTGTCTCAAGGTATAAGTTTTGGCATCTATTGAAAGAAGCCCACTGAATAGCCTATTCCTAATATGAGCAGCATAACTCCCTTCCTACGTCTTGATGCCATCACATTTCGTTACCCGTTACTCCTTGCATAGAAGTGGCGGCTCACTTCATTGTTCACGTGACATGCGTGGACGTGGATTCGAACCACTATCCTCAAATTTAAAGTATCTGAATTTAAGGTCGTGCGCTTTAACAACTGTCATGCACGCCATTGATATTTTAGTTTCTATAAAAAGTATTTCATAAACAATGAGCAGTAATTACAAGTTTTGGAAACTCATATTCTGGTGCAGCTGCTTTTTTCTGGTCCGTTGTTAACAGTCTTAGTTCTTAGAAATTATTTGTACTATAGTGAAGAAAGGCGAATTTACGTGAGTGAGTAACTTTGCAAGTTTTATCTCAAACGATTGGTTGTTTACATTGGTTTAAAGTACTAACTTATCTGTAATCAGAAATTGCTATTTAAATGATTTTCTATTCATTTGTTATATTTGTTTTCAGTCCGAGATCGTGACGCAAGAAATGAAAACAAGATATATAGCAGAGCATTACTGGACTGGATCTCCTGAATTAACATTCCAAGGAGCAGAACCAAGTCCTACCCATTTCACTTCGAACCCATTACGTGTGAAAGCTCTTCTTGCAAGAGACAAGAAACTGAGAAATGATGTAATAAACCTTAAATGTGGTGATGCGTATCGACCAAATCCCTCACAGGTAAATAATTTTGAAAGTGTGGACTTCAAAACAGTTATCTACTGGTGCCTTCACTCGTACGTACTTACACTTACATGCGCAATCAAGAAAGGCAGGCAGTTAGGCAGGCAAACTTGCTAAAACAGAAATAGATAGGTCAGTATACTAACAAATGAAAGTAGATAGGATGGTGCTGTTTTGCTCCACAGGTTAGATTCAAACAAGATCTCACGACGTTAGATCTGACGTCTTTCTTACTTCTCGTATACTACATAAGACCAACCTGCCTTCTTTTATCTGGAATTAGTCCAAATGACGATAAGCGGAAGCCTTGTAGGCATAATGCAAATGCTGCTGCTAAGAGTTTACGCCAATTGACAGACACTCAATGACACTCAGTGACACGTGTGGACGATCGAGATGGAATGACTGGAAGTTTATTTTACCTTTTCTACTGAGCCGTTTAACTCAGTAGGAAAGTCGTCAGATTCACAGTCGTGCGGCCTGGCTTCAAAGCTCCATGGTATCAATCATACGTTTACTTCTGTTCCATACACTATCAGTTGCAGTAACTCATTTAGCAAATATCCTTCACAGACAAGACAAATCGTACACATTAGGGGGGGGCAAACGAACTTTCAGTTGTTTTTTTGTAACATACTCGTTGCTGAGCGTAACTGATTTCCATGCCAGGGTTAGGGAATTTTTACTACGAAGTGCGCTTTTTATGGGAGTGGGCTCCCATTACCTTCTCTCACCAATGGTACTGTATTTTTGCGGTGACGCGGATTCGAACTCGCAATTGGCTTGCAAGATCGTCGTCTTATCCACTAAACCATGCCGACACATGAACCTTCAATAAACAGTTAAAATTGGGAATAAGATGTTTATGATCTTATTTAATTCATTGCCTCTTAAACTAGAAATTCGTTTGCATTTATGACTTAATGGTTCGAAATAATTACAGTCTTTTTCGCATTAATGTTCCTTGATAAAAGACGATAAAAACAGTGTATCTTATCGTAAAAGCATTTGCAATAGTTTCATTGTCATTAGAAGGGACATCGTAACAACCATAAACTAACGTATCTCCAATCTTTTTGTGGTACAAAACTAAAAAATTGACCTGAAAATTTGCGATATTGCGCTTAAACGTACTTAAAAACTTTTTTCAGACTTAAAATCTAGTTTCTATAGATGTTTCATATAAAAAAGGTTGCCATATACATACACGTCTTTTTGACGATTGATACTGTGAAGAGTGTCAGACGAAAGAGGCTTTGAAGTATGTTTTAGCGCAATGTCGCAAATTTTCAAGGCGATTATCTCCAGTCCTTGAGAGGACCTGTTGGAGATTCACTCATTCTGCTTGATTGATTTAGGTAACCGAATGCTATGGAACTCAACCGTTCTTCCTATTTCTATGGCAACACAGGGAGCACTGCCAGACATATTCCGTATTACGTTGAGAGCGAGATACAAGCATGAGTAAGAACAGACACTTAAAAATAGTGAAGGATTTTGTCTTCTCACAAAATTGGACTATAAATTCCACGCGTCCAAAACTGTCCATTTTTCTTTTTTTGTGTTTACTCTCTATTAGTAACATCTTAAATACTACTATTAATGGGGAAAAATTGAGAAAGGTTTACGTTGCGAGTCATATTTTCATTTTCTTGCTTCGAATCCTTGATTTCGTGTATAACGGTGAATTTGAATCGCCGAATTTGGGACCCCTAAGGCGACATCGCACTTTCCTTTTTAGTGATGAGACAATTAATGATCAACACAGAGACAATAATCCTTTCGCTGGTACTGTATATACACTGATGCCATGTGTTTTTGTCGTTCAGTTTGAGGAGGTAATGGGTGCATTCAAAGACTTCAGAGCATCGATAGGGAACAGTCAAACCATCCTGTCAATGGCAAACAAGGCAAAACATGTTTTTGATACCTATTTTCATAGCATTAGCTGCGGAATCAACCAATCAAAGACGACAACAGGACTGCCGTGGAGTCAGGTTCTAGCAACTGAAAAGAGCCTTGAAGCTTGGTGTAAGTCTGCAGGATCCTTTCTGGAAAGGCTGGATAAAGAGTTTATTGCTTATCGAGACTTGTTTAGCGCTGCAGCAGTCGGATTATCGCAGGTCAGTGTCGGGTTTTTGACCTATTTTAACATTACTCTTGGTCGTTCGTTATACGGTATGTAGAGATGAGCGTGATATCGTATTACCAAAAACAAAAAACAAGAATGATACCTAGAGTGCAAACCTCTACTAAGCCACAGGGTTATTCAAACAACAGGGTTTTTTCCCGCGGTGATTTCCTGCTAGGCAGGTTACATTATGGTATTATTACCAAATATGGTAACTGGATTATCCCAACAAAGAGTTCTCACTAGCACTATGGGGGCTTTATTATGAATAAAGTAATCCAGAATCCAGGATTTGATTCGGATCATCCCCAAAAACTAATCAGCTGGAGTAAGTTAGGCTGCCAACACGCGCTGAAAATTTCAGAATGACATGTTCAAAACTTTCTGAGATTTTTTGAAAACCAGCCAACCAATAAACAAACACCGTTGATCGCATAACCTCGTTAGCGGAGGTAAAAACCTGAAAAGTAGGAGAGGTATGAAGTCATGGAGAAGTTTAGCTTTCTTTTAGCGTGATCTATAATGTGTGAACTTTCTGTCAGTAGAAGCTTATCAGTGTCACTGATAGTTATAACAGTAATTATAACAGTGGGCAGAGGTAGGGGAGAACGCCTCTTCACAACGGAAACGACAAAATTAACTTTAACTGAAGGAGGTCAGACATTATGTTGCTATCAACGTTGCCATTAAAGATACGTACCGTCGTCAAACTAGGCTAAGGTTTTTTATGATTACCACACCAGTGTTTTGTGCCAATTGTTGACTTTACATCATCTGTGTGGACTTAAGGCCAGCCTGCAACTTAAAATCGTAATAGTACTGTTAAATTACATATACAAATAAATGTCTGCATATGCTAGAAGATGATTTTATTATCAGCCACGTATCTGCATGCCTTTTTAAATAAGTGCACTTCTTAACATTCAGTATTTATTCCCGTATGGATAGTGTACATTTGAATCTGTCAAATGAGATAACTATTGCTTCCTTGCAATATGTACCAAGTTTGAATCCAGGTGTTACTGTTTCGGAGCTACTACCATTCTTAATTTATGCGACTGGCATTTTGCCGTCTGGTCCGGCTCTCAGCTAGCAGCACAATTTTCTTCTACATACTGTATTTGTTTCCTTTTAAACAGGTAATTTTTGGAATCAAGATAATCTTGCACAATCTTCAACAGTTGAAAAGTGACAGAAAAAGTTTAGACAATGATGATCGTCGCGTGTCTCTGGTATGTAATAAGATGTAAAATTGTGATTAATGTTCTCTTGATATAGGTATTGTAAAAATCTAGTGGAGAGGGCGGCCAAACCTAAAACTGCAATAGTTTTGTTTAGTACGCTTACTAAGACTCGGAATAACATTTAAAGTCAATGTTAATGTATGAGCCCCGTTTAGTCATGTGATTGCCCATGACTGAAGTAGTTGCACGCATGTGTTTAGGCGTGACGATATCTGGTTCCAAAGCAGGACTCTCTGTAAGTTTGCCGGACACTAATTTTTGGTTATTGCTTGATATTTTGATCGAGGATCATACACGCTTCAAATAAATTATGTCAGCGTAATGGTCATTCAGTGAAGGTTTATTGAAAAGTAGACTCAGTACATTGCAATACAAATTTGTCGTATCCAAGTCAAGTCAGCTGCTTGCTGTAAACCAAGCTTGATTTCGCTGCTATTTTTAATATCGTGGGCTGGTTTTAAAAAACCATCCCAAGGACATAAGGTCCTTCCCGCAATCGTATTGAATTCGCCCTCTTTAACCAAGATAAGTGCATATAGAGATCGACAAGGCGTCAGTTTTATAGTCGTGAGACACGGGTTCTACTTATAGTCTTTCGACCTTTCCTGTTGAACTGTTTAGATCAGTAGGAAAGGCATCAGATTTGCAGTCGCCTAACCCGGGCTCGATGCCCCGGTGGTCATAATCATACCTTTATTTCTGTACCAAAATAAGTGGCCTTGCTAGTTGGAAACAGGTTTTTGGATGTTATCGAAGAAAAAGTGTTTAATTTTTATCTTAAAAATCAATGTGAAACGATACTAAGTAATTTTTAAATGTATGAGATATAAGAATTGAAATTCGTGGGCTGTAATGGCGTAATGGTATACACCTCCTTGAGTTTTGATGTGGTATTTTTCTTATTTCCTTTTGCTAAAAATTGTTGGGTTTTTTTGTAGCTTTCGTCACATTTGAGTCTTTTACCACAAGATGCTATTTTGCCTTGGGATGCTGATATTTCTCTCGCTGAATTGGCTCAAAGGACTTTACTTTCTGTTTCCTCAGCTGGTAATGTTATGTTGTTTATTTTGTGCCTCATTTTATATTTTAATTCTTTTCATGTCCAAATTGCGTGATTAATATAGATAAGTAAGTATTGCGACAGAAACTTTAATGTGAACATCTTTGGCGCAAAAACAGTGAAAAAGATGTAGTTCTTGTCTATGGATTGTTAACTTGAGCGCCAAAGTACGTCTAGGCTATTTGCTTTATTGAAAAAGGGGAGCAAGGTCTAAATTTCTAACTCTTGAATGACGTGCCTGTCAGTGACGTTAACCCTGCCCTGTATCTTTGGAAAATCTTTCATTGCAGCAATAAAAACGAAAGACATCAAAAGGTTTTCTTGTAAAGTTATGTAAGCTACGTTATATTAAGTAAGTCAGACAAGGTTACAAACGTAGACATTTTTTGTAGAATAGTGTAGGCACTTGGAATACAATCGGTGTACGCAGTCACGTTTGACACACATACATCGCATATCAGCAAGTGAGTGCCAGTGAATGCTGTAAAGCAGATCTAGTTTAACCTTACATTATTGCCTTTAAAAGACGAACGCTTCTGTAATTTCTAGATGTGGAAGGTGGGGATGAAGAATCGGCAGCATTTCAAGCCAGGTAGCTGAGATTTTGTAAATAATGTACATTCCACTATTATCATAATCTATTTTAGGTATGATAGTATACGAAATCCTCGCAAATTGCTAAATCACACAATTGCTAATTAGCACAGCAGCTCAACTAGAACAAAATTGTGGTTTGACTTTTGTCGTTTCCTAGCAACCTGAAGGTCCTTCGGGGAACGACGTTTTTAATGTCTGTTGCTGTATACTGACGTTGGTGTGACTTTCGGTATTTATTATACACCTAGCATGATCGTGCTAATATTGTTACACTGTTGAGGATGCCATGTAATGGGCATACATATACACTTCCTTTGCAGAAAAGAAATGCTATTCATAAAAAGTATCAGCATAATTCCTTTTCCACCTCTTAGAAGCCACCCTATCTCGAAGCATAGCTCGTCAGAGGAGTAAAGTATATTCGTTGGTAACCCGAGTTGAAAAAGCGCTTTATCAATTTTTCTGTCCTCAAGAGTGTTTTCTAAACGCACTTCGTCAGGCACAAAATCTGTCTAAAAATTTTGTGCTGTCATGTGCGTAATAAAGGGTCAAACTAAATTGCATGCACAGTTGCCAACCAAGTATAGTTTAACTAGCTTTTTTAAACTATCAACTATGACATTGGAATGAGAATTGCTCGCAAATTTGATAGCTAAATGTAATTTAGCATGACAAATGTTTGTCAGTCAAACTGATGTGATATATCTACATGTTAGCTGAGTACTTATGCGATATGGAAGAACATTAAACAAAGGCTTGGACAGCTGCTTAGCGAACCACGGCCTCATTTTTAATTGAGTTTATTTGCCTTTTAGAAGATGGTGGTTACCAGTAGAATGTTCATGTTGTGTGTGGTATTTCATTTTTCTTATATTATGAATACGAAGCAAGAAGTACCTCATTCATCTTTAAAGTCTTAAGCGATCATCCAACTCTGTTAACATCATAGGTACAGGTATATCAGGATGCAGCTATAGCTTTATACACGTACCTGTTTAAAAGTTATAACGATATTTTAATTACATTGAATTAAAATTTGGATCCCCTTTGCGACAGATGTGTGTACGTCACATTGCAATACATTCAGTTGGATTCTGCTCTTCATGGATACCTCAGAGACGAGGCCAAGAATGCTCTTTGTCAATTGCTTCAGTTCCTTTCAGTGAAGTGGGTATCAAAGAAGGAAAAAGAACAACAAAAAGAAATTGAAGAATCGACTATTTTTAAAACAAGGATAAAAAATTATTCGGTGAATGAGAATGACGGCGTTGTTGAAGAGGAAGAGCATTTGCGAACATTTTGGGAAGACTTTGATGACGTTCTACCGAAGGAGGATTTTGGTGATACGAACAAAGATTCGACTGAGAGAACCTATGAACGTGGAGATGAATCATTAGAAATTTTTGACTGTATCGATTTTGGGAAATTTCATGAACTTTTCCACTCAATTGTTTCAGATAAGACGAAATCAGATTTAGATCTTCTAAGCAGATTTATAGAAAGCTATACAGTTGTCATGAGATATGCATACCAGCAATGTGTTGACTATGGTGCGTATATTGTTATTTTCCGTATTTGCCATACTTTTCCTTATGTTTGGAAGTTTTTTCCTTGACTAATTAATTAAGGAGTTTGTTCGTTTTCATTTGTCCCGTGATGGTGTGCGAAAAAGTGTATTATTTTGTTCTGCTTATACACGGCAGGGGTCGAGGATGGCTTGTTGCTTGATTAAATGTAACGGTTTACAATATTCAAATGGGCTTCAGGTTGTTGAGAACATATATAGCCAAACAGTGCTTGAGTTTTTATTGATATTTAAAGTAAGTTTCAAGTTGTAAATGGTATATTTTCAAAACGTAAATTCAATCCATTGTTAATGAATCGTTGAAAATTTTTCGTTATAGCTCCTCTCTTAGATGCCAAATTTACTCCAGCGCATGTTATAGCTATGAATTATTTGAAGAACGAGTTTGAAGGCGAGGCCAGTAGGAAATGCTCAAAGGATGGAGGTTTTGATATATATAATAATTCCAGTATTGTTGAGACAAGAAAGCTGTACCTGCCTTTAAGAAATTTTAAGCTGCGGATTACTGAGTTGTTGGCAAGCTTTCCAGACCATCCAGCATTGCAACAGGTATTATCCACTTAAGTCCATTTCTTAGATATTTTGCAAGGATTTCAGGGAAATGTTTGATAGCAGAAATCATAAAGTTTGCAGATTTTTAATGCTTTATGTTTCGTCGTATTTTAAGCATCGACAATACAGCTTGGTTGTGATACTCTCTGCCTCAGTCAGATACTCTGAGCCCCGTGAAGTTTCCAAGTGGTGAGGACAAGAGGTAGTCCAAATAAAAGTATTTACCGTTTTTTCCTCGTTACAAGTGACAGCAATGGATAGTCTAATTCGTCCGCGTTGTGTAGAGCTAAAACTATGAGCGTAATTTTTTCTAGTCATTACTTTATCTTATGACATCGTTAAAATCCCTACCATTTTATATTCGTGGGATAATGAAATTATATATTTTGTAGTTTGCCGTATCATTCAATGCTTAGGTGTTTAACAAAAGTCATTTGTTGCTACGGAAACGGTAACAGATTTTTGCACTTCTTTTGTTTTTATTTAGATTTTGAAAATAGTTGACAAACTTTACAGTATTCCATCTAGCGCACCAGTAATGAAATTTATAACTGGGCTAGAAATACTGCTTCAACAGTCCCAGGTATGACGTTGTTTACTTCTAACTTCCTTCTTGGCCAATTTGCAGTATCTTTATGAGTACTAAATCAATCCTCGCAGCTGTTTGAAAGATTACTTGATTATACGCTTCTGTACTCAGTGAAAGGAGCCACTCCCTCTGTCTTTGTGAAAGCATGATAATGTATGACGCATGCTGACAATTTGACACCGCGGCTTTTCGGCATAACCGCAAGAAATCATGCTAGAAATGTTACATTGCAGGTCTTTCAAAAGGTTCTTTGTATGAAAACTGTCTCCTGTGATGTTGTTACTATCATCTCAAATGCTTTTGGTGTGAATCGTTTTGTGCTGACTGGTGTCTGCTTCGTGCTCAAAGATTGCCTAGTAGCTTTTGGATATTGATCTTCTGAGCAACGTAGGCTTTCCTATGTTGTGTTGCCGTAATTGAGAATTCCGTAACACGTTGATGCAAACATTCATGCCACTTTTAAGGTCATCCTCATACCGATAGCTAATGTAAACTGTATGTTTTTTATTATTGCTTACATTGTATATCTTATCTTCTTTTTAGAAGATTCCTTGTACTTATAAAGTAAAACTACATGGCCGATGCCCCTACACTCTCTAGGACTGATTTGCTTTTAGAGTGGAGGTAGATGTTATATAATGTAATAAAGGGCCATTACACTTTAATCAAACTGAAGTCGCAAGCGTAGTTTTTACTTGTGTCACCAAGTAGAATGTCTAAGTCAACTTTTTCGCTGCATTTAGTGAGGAGAGATGGGACAATGTTGGCCACTTGTTTTAACATAAACTCGAACCAAAGTTTAATGATTAGGCTCTATTTCAGTGAAATATTATAATGATTTCTTAAACCTACGCAGTTTCAGTTATTAAAAGACAGTTAGTGTTAGCCAGGTAATTCTTTTAGGTTCACAAGTTTGCCATGCTTATTCTGTTTGAAATTTTCAAACTCTCAACTTTTTATTGTGTATATTGATAGTCATGTATTTCTTTTGAATATTTTTGAACAAGAATGTGAATTTTGTTCAAAAGTCTTAAGCTTTAGTTTTTTCGAGTTTACAAATCTTTTATAAAGTATTTTGATTTCTTTCTATATAAACCTTGATCAGAACTGGGAATCTTACGCAAGCTCTAACGTTTCAATTAGAAAGAATTTGGAAGAAATTACTGAACTTGTCATTGAATGGAGGAAACTTGAGCTAAGGTATATTTCTGTTGCCGTCAATTCTATCTCAGGCATCCATTGTGTCAGCTTTTTAGATGATTTTGTCTGTATTCTATATCGTGCTATAGAGGCTATAGAACGTTTACTAAGGGAGAGCCTTGGTAATGCAGTATTTGGTGTTACCTTCCCTTGTTAACCATATTAATTGGCGAACTAGACAGTGCTAAAAGTGTTTCAGCAACAGATAGTTGAATACGTTTAAATTCATTTTTTGTGGGGCAATAGTAGGAGTTTTGTAACCTACTTGACAAGGTGATAGCCGGATATTGCAAGTAATGTATAATAAGGGTTTTTCGTTTAAAGAGGATTTATAGGACAGCCTATTTGATTTGTGCACCTGCTACGTAATGGCTACTAAATTCACTCACGTTACACTTCAGTTACACGCTGATTTCTGGCTTTTAAAACGTCATTTGTCAGATATGCATCGGAGATGAGACAGACAAAAAGTGGAGTCGCATTGAAGGGATGTCTTAAAGTGGACCTACACCTTTTTCAGTTTTGACAAGTATTTGGAAATGACTAAAATCTGAAAACAGAATTGAAATTGGTCAAACCGTTTTCTTTTTATAAGCATTTAAAGTTCATA
>JANTCA010031935.1:0-21290 GCA_024741275.1 Chironex yamaguchii | reverse complement strand
AGAAAGCTATCAGGGAATAAGAGTGATTTACAGTGGTGGAAAAGCCGAGGCTATAGAAAAGCATTTTGAGCAAACTTACGCCAAATTTGGCAAACTTCAATAAATGGCTCAAAACATACCTAGACACTTCAGTAGTCATATATGAGAGGGTTTCATAAGTGATAAGCATGATTTTCAACCAAACCAGGCAGAAAGCTAAAAAGAAATAAGTATTGATTTCTAGTGGTCGAAAAGTCAAGGCTATATTAAGGCATTTTGAGCAGATCGCGGCCAAATTTGGCAAACTTCAAAAAATGGCTCAAAACAAATCTAGACACATCAGGAGTCAGATATAAGATGGTTTCATACCAGATAAACTTTATATTGGCCGCAGTTAGGCAGAAAGCTAGAAGGAAGTGCAAGTAGCTTACTATGACCAAAAAGACAAGCCAATATGAAGGCATTTTGAGCAAACTTCGGCAAAATTTGCCAAAGTTCAAAAAATGGCTGAAAACAACTCGAGACACATCAAAAGTCACATGTAAGATGGTTTCACAAGAGATCAGCTTGGTTTTCAGCAATACCAGGCAGAAAGCTAAAACGAAATACGAGTGACTTACTATGGCTGAAAAGACAAGACTAGAGTAATGGATTTTGAGCAAATTTCGGCCAAATTTGGCAAAATTCAAACAATGGCTCAAAACAAATCTAGACACATCAGATGTCAGATATAAGACGGTTTCATTAGGCATGAACATGATTTTGGCCGAAGTCAGGGAGAAAGCTGAAAAGAAATAAGTATTGATTTCTAGTGGTCGAAAAGTCAAGCCTATATGATGGCATTTTGAGCAAACTTCGGCCAAATTTGCCAGAGTTCAAAAAATGGCTCAAAACAACTCGAGACACATCAAAAGTCACATATAAGATGGTTTCACAAGAGATCAGCTTGGTTTTCAGCAATACCAGGCAGAAAGCTAAAACGAAATGCGAGTGACTTACTGTGGCCAAAAAGACAAGACTATAGTAATGGAATTTTGAACAAATTTCGGCCAAATTTGGTAAAGTACAAAAAATGGCTCAGAACAACACATCAAAAGTCACATATAAAACGGTTTCATTAATGATAAACTTGATGTTCGGCAAAGGCAGGCAAAAAGCTAAAAGGGAAAGCGGGTGACTTACAATGGCCGAAAAGGCTTGGCTATAGTAAGTCATTTTGAGCAAATTTCGGCCAAGTTTGGGGAACTTCAAAGCATAGCTCTAATCGTCGCTTAATATATGTGCAGTCATATATAAGATAGTATCTTTTTAGAAGAAATTGATATACTACGGAATCAGGCAGAGAACTAAAAGGGAATGAAAGTTACTGGATATGGCCTGAAAGGGAAGTTTTTAAGTTAATATTTTTGCAAACCATTCTAGTGCAATTTGCATGCCAAAGACTTACTGGAGCCTTGCCATTTTGCATCGTTTAGGGCTCTACTACTTTCATCAATTTTCTGGCACTTTTGCAGGCTAAAACAACCTATTTTTCATAGGAATATGCATATAACTGATTGCAAGCAATGTTAGCGCAATTTTTGGCTTAATTTCTTATCCTTCCATTTTGGGCAACATTTTGGCAAAAGGCCTTACTATAGCCCTGCCATTTTGCGTCGTTTAAGGCTCTACTACTTTCATCAATTTTCTGGCACTTTTGCAGGCTAAAACAACCTATTTTTCATAGGAATATGCTTATAACCGATTGCAAACCATGTTAGTGCAGTTTTTGGCTTAATTTCTTATCCTTCCATTTTGGGCAACATTTTGGCAAAAGGCCTTACTATAGCCCTGTCATTTTGCGTCGTTTAAGGCTCTACTACTTTCATCAATTTTTTGCACCTTTGCAAGCTAATCTCACAAATTTGTCAGCGGAATATGCCAATAACAGATTCCAAACTGTATTAGTGCAATTGTGAGCTCCATTTTGTATCATTCAACTTTGCCAACTTTTAGTGAAAAGGCCATACTGGAGCCTTGCCATTTTGGGTCATTTCAAACTCTACCACTTTCTTGCTAACTTAAAAGCTCAAACCATTAATTTTTGCTGCAAAGTATTTATATACATTTTAAAAAACATATTACTGCAATTTTCCGCTCAACTTCATATCTCCTTAATTTTTCCATCCTTTGGTAAAAAGGCCTTACAGTAGTCTTGCCACTTTGCGTCGTTTAATGTTCTTCCACTTTCATCAATTTTCATGCACCTTTGTAAGCTAATGTCCCCTGTATTTCAGTGGAATATGCTTATAATTGATTGCAAACCATATTAGTGCAAATTTTGGCTTGATTTCGTATCCGTCCAACCTTGGCAACGTTTTGGCAAAAAAGCTTTACTATAGCCTTGCAACATTGCGTCAATTCAGGTATTACAGCTGACTTTATCTTTTTGTACTTTTACAAGCCGATTACAATTTTTCAGGGAAACATATTTATACATGCACATAACAGCACTTTTGAGCTCAGTCTTGTATCTCTGCAACTTTTCCAGGTTTTGGATAAAAGGTCTTATTATGGCCTTGCCATGCGCTGCTACACTGACGGTACCTTTTTTACCTTTACAAGTCAAATCCACTCATTTTAAACCGAAACATGCTGATACAGGTTTCAAATCATTTTAGTGCACTTTTGACCTTGCTTTTGTGTAATGTAAAATACATCAATATTTACTAAACAACGTTCTAACAAACTTGCATACAAACTACTGTAGCAAAACCTAAGGCATTCGAACATTCCACTTTAACAATAGATCTATAAATGACAGTCATTCCATTTCTCATCTGATACACAGTTCATACTAATATTACACGACAATATCCCCCCTCAAGCCAAGGGCACACACGGCTTTACAATTGTTTAGGTGAAAAACACGACCATCATCAGCCCTGACAAGCTGTTCAGAAATTCGTTCCTTCACGGAAATGGAATCACCGAATATTGGAGAAAAGCAGTTTGCCGGTTGAAAAATTTTGGGGCAAATTATTTTTTGACATGGTAAACTGCAGGTTATTCTTGGCTTAACATCGCTGCAGTCTGCCATAGATTTGGGTGAATAGCCAAACAGTTTTGAATGTAGATAATCCCGTAGCATTCTCGTGACAGTTGATGTTGTATGTCGCTTCATGTAGGGCATCGGCCCATTGAGTGCCCTCAAGTGCCATAGTATGCAAGTGCCATAGTATGCAATCTGTCTTTCAAGGTTGTGTGGTACCTTTCAATAGTACCATTTCCTTCAGGGTGGTACATCGTACATCGGCTGTGTCTTGTATTTACTTTTCAGTACATCTTGGAAAGCTGATGAAATAAATTGGGTACCATTATCTGAGTGTAAAAACCTTGGAGGACCAAACAAAGTAAGCCAATGCTTTTTGAAAACCTGAGCAAGTCTTTGCCAAAACATATTGTACAGGGACAGTCACAAAAAACTTTGAAGCATTATCAAGCATAGTAACGATAAAACAAAATCCTCGGCTGTTAGGCAACTTTCTAACTATATCTATCAATTGCGACAAATTCACGTGGTTGCCACTGAGCTATATCAGGGAGTTTTCCTTGAAAGACAGGCCTTGTGCAACTCTTTGCTTTCTTGCAAACAGTACAGTCATCTTCAAACGCTTTAATCCTAGCACGAAGGTTTTTATTCCCAGATAAACCCAATACCAAATTCTGGATGCCCAATACCAAAGTCTGGATGCAAGTATTAACAAGAAAGAAAGATAACAGCTTTTCTTTGCCTTCAACATTAACATTGAGAATAACAGTTCCATTTGAAGAAGCCGACTGCTGGTTGGCTAATAAGAATTTACAGCGATAGGGCTTTGGAGTTAAATTCAGCTTTCGACAGAATTGCTCAGAAATTATATTTAAGTCACCACCAGAATCAAGCATGCATGTCACTTTCATTGTCAAGCCAGCTTCGGAAGTATAAATACAGTCAAGCGTGGGAGCCCCAGTCGCACACTTCACTGCTCCTGACTGGGGCAGTCATCATTTTTTGTGACAATACCGTGCAATATGACCCAATTTATCACATTTGAAGCATGTCATGTTGGCATGTGGTCGACAGTTCTCACGTTTTGTCCCAGTTGATTTGGCACCCAATGCAGCAGAAAAGGTATGCCAGTCGTACATCGCACAGCTTAGAGCATAGCAGATTGATCGGTGTGAAGTCGGTATATCTCGCAACCGCGAGACATGTTGATAGATCTTTGAAAAGCTACCAGTTGTCACGGGTTTTGACCTGAGTCAAATCATCCGAGGTAATTGAGTGCTTCTCACACTTGGCCTAAGCCTCGTTGATTTCACAAAGCAGGGTGACATATGCGGAACATCCATCTCGAGCACGAGTGGAATGCTTCAAAATCGATTCTTGCACGTGCTTTGAGCAACGATTTTCGCACCTGATTGCGCTTTGTAATTCTTGGCCAAAAACAACAAAATCCCAACATCGAGCATATATAGTATTTATGCCCTTCGTAATTCGAAATTACTCAACACAGAAACTCCAAAAGGAAAACGTCTGGTTCTTGATCTCAGAAATTGGAGGTAATTAGTCAACACTGATATGTACGAGAGAAACAGATGTCTGACAAGCCACCCAGCACGAAGTATGGTGTCAGTTGTGGTTGTTGATCGACATGAAGGAGCCAACTGTTCTACAAATGAAGAACCAAGGTGTAACAACCCATAGTCAAGCTAATTGCTTCGCCACTCAATCACTTTTGGATATAGTCCGCGGTTGATGCATAGAGCTGCGTTGAGAAAAGGTACTTTCTCTACACCAAATGTCACTAACAACACACTAAAAACGGTCATTTTACTCTGGGATCTCTTCATAGCGATGAAATGTCGGAAACTAAATTTTTACTGTATGAAAACAAGCTTTGGCAATTTGTATCTTTTCTTACAGGAGACAGCTTCAAAATTGGTTGATAGTATTAACAAAAAACGCAGCTTTGATGTGGTAGTATTAACAAAAAACCCCGCAGCTTTGATGTGGTAGCATTAACAAAAAAACCGCAGCTTTGATGTGGTAATATTAAAGAAAAAACCCGGCGTTGATAGTATTGATAACTTTGATTGCAGCTTTGATAATATTAACAAAAAAAGACGCACCTTTGCTTTGCAACAATGACAACATTCGACGAAGAAGTTTGCTTATAAAATTTCAATAACATGCCACATTTAAGCGGTTCAGTTCATGACGAATTGTATGGAGCTCTCCTAATTGCTTCCCGATGTTCTGAAGGTGCTCCACTCTTAACTCTGCGTTGTTAAATGACATGACGCATGACCAATTTTCGAAGGTGTACTCTTGCAAGTTGGAAAAAGTTTGAAAAGCAGTGTATTTTTGTACCCATAACACTAAGAGGTTGTTCTACAGATTCTGAGACCTATATAGGTCATTCAATTTTACCAAAAGTACATGTAAGTTGACAAACAGGAGTGCCAAAAGCAACTCGCATATTGAAAGTTTTACCAAGACGCGTTGTCGACCTTCAAAGCTGCCATTCACCGTTTCCCTGGCAAGGGGGGGGGGCAAAAGGGTGAGCTAACACTTGCCCAAGGTGTACACCCTAGACTTGTGGAGGGAAGGAGTTGTCTTACTTCTCCATTCTAGACCAGTCGCAGCAAAGTCTAGCCACTGCCCATGCAGAATCAAGCAACTAGTTGGTCTCGTGGGAAGTGGTACGCTAGCGAGCATATCACGTGATTAGTTGCTACGGAAATGGTAACATGAAGAGTTTGTGTTTAGCCACACATCAGCTATTCGCCCAAACGCTGTTTTCAGCAAACATGGATTGGGCATAGCCAGCATTGATTTTCACAACAGGTATGAACTGGCGTTGAATCATTGAAATCCGATAAAATGTCTGCCTAGGAATTCAAGTATGATATCGAATTCATAGTACGGGTTGGGGCAAACAGTAAGCATACCTCCAATGGATACGTGTTAAGATATGAGACTTGCCTAGTCAGTGGTATCGAACGATTGGAAAGAGTTAACATTTATAACAACAATCGATGAAGGTAAAAAGAACGAATTACAACTGGCAGCAATGACCTGTAGACCAGAAATGGATATTAACACGAATGCTGACAAACAAGAGTGAGTTCCATATCACAGTACACTGCAAATTAGTATGATCTATTATTGAAGGATACATAGAGCAATAATAAATAGAAGAATTACATGTAGATATTGCGTGTATGCGAAAGTGTATGCAATTCAGGGTTCTGCCCATGGTGGGCGGTGCCGTGTGCCGCTCACCACTCACATTTGCCACCCGGACAAAAATTCCTCTGCCGATTTGTTTCTTATTTGTCTATAAAAATAACGTAGGTCACTTATATTCAGTATTTCGGACTCATTTTAAGCCATTTTAGCTCTAAATAAGCTAAATCAAGTTCCGTGACTTTGTCCCAAACTGCCAGTTCCCTCTCAGGCGGCGTAGCCACAAAATAATTCCCACCCGGCAACACTATAATCCTGGGCAGAACCATTGTAATTGTAACCATTCAGTATGCAATTGCTAGATGCATAATTTCATCTAATAATAACAAAGGTACATCATTACATTGCTGGGTCTAAAACGTTACGTTTGCAAAGAATCTAGAGATTCGCTCATTATTACGTAATTATATCCCTACCACGGCGCTAAGGATTTATCACTTATTGTTAAGATTAAACCCACCGAAATATAACCAACTCGGGGCCACGTAAACGCCAATTTCTAGAAAAATGAATTTATTCTATCACTTACAAAAAGACTATTGAACAGATATTCAAATGGCATTACAAGATTCCACTGTACACTGCATTTACACTGTAACACCTTCACTGTTTAATCCGGTGGAAAACAATGCTTAAATATATAAGCTAAAAATTTAAAGCAAAACATTGCCGTATGGTTATTGTCACCTATCGAAGCGTTGGTGGGCGGGTGGTGGTCGACTCCTAATGTTGACGGGGGGAGGGTCACCATTGTTATAGGCTCCCACTTACTCTAACAAGAACAAGGAACAAAAGTAAAGTTATAACTGTGACTACGGAAGAGTTGAACGCAAGTCTCAAAGCTGAAAATCTGAAGCCTTCCCCACTAAGCTACACAGCTCATTAGGAGAGGTCGACAGACTGTCAATCATTCCACCAGTATTGTCCATTTGTCAACGTATACGTTAACAAGCGGTATGTGTTATATGATTACGAAGCAACCAAAAGAGCAAGGAGCTTTCATCCCACTTATAACGCGTAGGATTACAAAGATACAAAAACAAGTCACCTAGGGATAAGAAAACAAATCGAAATAACCATGTCGCCTAACAAACACACGCATAACAATGCACTTTTTAGGTAGCTCAGAAGGAAGGCAGGCATTTGACAAGCAAAGCAGCACTTACCATCGAATAGATGATGTTCCATTGTGAATTAAGCGCAAAAACGTGGGGAGCAGCATAATTATGTCAAGGGCCTGCATGCGCCGAGGGCATTGACCCCAAACCCCTAGGAAACCAAGGTGATGATGGGGATCGTCACCATTATTTAGCTCCAAGCAAATTAGTCAACGTATTAGGAACCTCGTGAGTGCTAGAACAAATGCCCTAGGCGTTTGCATATGGTTCAGGTTATAGCGATGTAATTAAATTTAAGACACCAGAGGCACGTAAATAAGTTATCATTTGCCACGACAGAAGTTCTGTATTGTAAATCCAAACTCTGATAAAAGTACAAGTGGTTACTGTAATGTCTTGGTAAAAGATCACAGGTCATGTCAAGACATGGGTCATGCCAGGCCACAGGTCATGTCATGTCAGGTCATAAAGTGAACAAGGGCATTTACAGTCACTTACACTTGGTTGCATGCTCAACGTATAGAAATTAGGGGTACCCTAACCCACAGCTGCCCCTGTCCATTTAAACTGAAACCAAAGCTATAAAGACAAAGTTAAATAACTCTACAAAACAGTTGATAATCCATTTAATAAAAA
Source organism: Chironex yamaguchii (assembly GCA_024741275.1). Lineage (NCBI taxonomy): Eukaryota > Metazoa > Cnidaria > Cubozoa > Chirodropida > Chirodropidae > Chironex > Chironex yamaguchii. The sequence goes on along the minus strand of JANTCA010031935.1, from coordinate 13,283 downwards.
CTTCACCATGGGCTATTTCATTTGATTGTCACGAAATACACGCAACCAGTAATGACCTGATTGCGGGCTAAGGAAATTTCTGGATTATCAGGAACAACTGTCAAAATTGAAGACCAGGATATCGCAATCAGAATTATCAGCTCTTTTTCGGTGGTGATGTATAACAATCCCTGAGTAGTCTGCGAACTGATTTCCAGGCCTCTTCCGGTGGACTCTGCGTAAAAATGCACAGATTATTATATTAATGTTGTCCTGTACGTTCCAAGACTGCTTAGAATCAAAGAAAGCACAAGACGGATGCATAGGTAAAAGTATAGGGAAGAAAGAAGAGGGAACTGCTGACAGTCCTTCAAAGAAAAATGAAAAAATACGGAAACTGAAACACAAGGAGTGGCAGTTTACTAATGCAAGTTACAGATGGGGGCCATAAGGAAGAAACAAGAGAGGAAGAAAAAAACCGACCTGAAACGATAATGTGAAAGAATGGACGGAGGGGGAAATGGGGGAGGCACGAGTATAGAACAGTCAAAGATGGCAACTGCCCCTATGAGGACTACGGCGGATGCCCAAGCTCGAGACTTAAACGACTTTTAGTCGAACTTACAAAACGTGGTACTCACTTAAATCGTATCATCCGTCTGTTGCCTTCTACTCTCACGGCTAAAACCATCTCCATTACAGTATAGTTGTCTCTTAAACAACCTAGTCATTGCTATAAAGCACGCATTATTGTGACACGAAATAATGTGGCCACGATTTAAATAATTCCACAATATGATGTCTTAAGACGATCCCAAAACATAAGCGAAATGGCTTACCTCGGCTAGACATTGTCGTCGCGTTGGTAAAACCTTTTCAAGCACCATTTTCCAGCCAGGCAAATCTTCACCCTCTTCGACATCTTCACCAGATGGTCTTCTGCATGGCTGTATCCAAGGGCACCACAGTCGATGCTCGCCCAAAATGTCAAACGCGCATGGGCGTAGTTCCTAAAAGTGTCAAGGGGAAAAATACGTGTTACTCAAATGGTTCTTTTACTTGAAAATGATGACCAATGTAGCAAGAATCGAAAAATCTATTATGATATGGTACTGGTATTTTCCGCTTCAGTATATTCACTAGTGTAATAAAGCTATTAACGATCAACACACTATCCTTTTTTCCGATATAAACTCTGACAATTAGGCCAAAACCCATCAAAGTACGATTATGACCACACCTCTACGATTTTAGTTGAAAGGAGGTTTCACCCATAATCTTACCTGAAGTTTCATTCTTTTCGCCTGAAATTCAGACTCGGATTGGTCGCCCGATTCTTTGATATTGTCACGTCCGTGAGATGCTGGCGTAGGTGTGTAGGCTCGTGGTGAACTTATTGAAGCCATTTCGAGTCGTTTGTCGAAAGTTACGGATCCAATTTCACTGAAAATTGACTCTGATCCCTTGGGACTCCCATTACCTGGAGCTGTTAAGAACAGCAGTTCCTTCATCAATTGCTGCTGGGTCATTGACGGTGGAGGCGGCGGAGCTGGATCCGATAAAATCGAGCGATCATAATTCAAATCATCGTTCGAGATTTCGAGTCGGCGTTCGAAACTTTCAGAGCCAATTTCGCTTAAGATAGATTCGCTATACTGTGACGGTCTGGTGATAGATCCCGGGGCAGTAGCTAGCAATAATTCCTTCATGAGTCCCTGTTGGCCCGGAGGGGGTGGTTGCGGTTCTGTGAAAATGTGCTTCGAAACTGGACTAAGGAGGTCCGAATTTGTAGGAGTATCGGAGCGACTGACGTCAATGGATGACCCTGCTGCATTTGAAACCTCGGTTTTATTTGCAAGTTCTAAGCTGAGATTCGCTCTGGTGTTTTCGGTGTTGCTTCCATTTTCCGACATTTGATTGCTGTTTTCGGAATGCATTGACACATTAGAAGACATGACCTCTTGCGACTGTGAGGCAAGACTTTCGGTTGCTAAGGATCTGGAAGACACGGTATGGGCACTTTCTTTAGTTTCATCGCCTTTGACGAAGGGGCGTAACGGGTCGGAAATCACCTTGACAAAATTCCACAATCCAACTTCTTGCCCGCACATGGCACAGCAAACAGAAGGGTCTTCAACAATTGGTTCACTGTTGAGGCAAAGAAAGTGTTCGTACTATTAAGTGAGTAAACACACATCAAATGTAGGGAGGTAAACAACGTCTGGGCAAGAATTCGACAGTTATAAATGGCACTAAACCTTAATGAACAAACCAACCAGGTCACAGGTACGAGTTGATACTGTCCTAATAACAACGTTGAAAACATTCGGATACAAAACCACAATTAAAGCCGAATTTCGACTACGGATCTGAAGTATCTGACAGACATAGGTCTAGTCAATGCGTAAAAATTAAAAATTACCAAGGTAAAAGTAGTTTGACATCACTTTGTTTGGTTTATCGACTGCAGTCCCACTCTATTTACTTAGCTACTGCGCCAGACAAATGTGTCAACACAGTAAATACTACAATAGAATCCAGCCCCACTGGCAGCGAAGTGTCTTACTACTACAATAACCCCGTATCAGTCACATGCTGAGCAAGAAAATATTATTTACCACGCTCTATCTTCTGACCCCGTTGGGGATAGACCCCATCACCTTTTGCTAGCAAAGGGAGCACATAATATACAAAATTGTAGCGGCCGTAAGGTTACAAACTTGTTTTCTTGTAGAGTACATAACTTACTTATCTGGCACTTACCTTGGACGCCATCCACAGTGAGCCATCGCAATTGATGTTCGGAATAATAAATTTTGTTCATCGGTTGAGGGTTGTTGATTCACCAGGGCAAGAAGGTCTTCTATCAATAGTCGATCAGTAAATTCCTTTGAATAAAATAAGAAAGTTGTGATTTATTTGTTCTGTAAATAGTACTTATACTGTACATACGACATGGCAGAATAACTCCTCCTTTCACTCAACCGGCGAAACATCGCTACAACTGATTTTCAGACATTCTCGCCTTCTACAGATGCATCTTCGTTCTAAGCGGTATATCGATATTTACGGTATCAAGGCACTGCTTTTTAAAAAAAGCAATCAACGCACCAAAATATATTGCTTGTGTTTTGCTGACGATATGCTTAAGGTGTCAGCAACTTAATGGGCATTGCTGTAGAGCATTTATAGGAACTGAATACCATCGAGGTTATTTTTTGTTTGGCAGGATTTTAAGACAAAACAGCAGCTTGATTAATGGCATTGTATGAAATCTTTCATTCAATGCATTATCGTAAAAAGACAATGACGACAAAGGCAAGTAAGTTATAGCAAGCAAGTATAAGAATGGTAACAGCTTGTCCCTATTTATCTATATACTAGTCTATCCACCAACTATGCCTCATCCATGTTGCCAACCTAGCCCTCAGTCTTCGATTTGTTCGTCCACTAATCCGCCACCAGATCGATACATACTTCAATCAGGCTATACATACAATCAGTGATACATTTAACCATCTTACAGAGCAGCAAACTAGGCCAGAAATCAAACAGTTCGTCCCGGACCTGGCCGATGACAAACGGCAGTGACGGCCGTTCTAAATCGGCAGGGAATGGCAGATTCTGCTTGAACTCCGTAAGTCAAGTCATGATACATGGTCGCCAATGTGCATGTCCACGCAAGGGTAATATTAACAACTTTCCAAGGAAGTATTACTTACAAGTTGCCAACGACTAACAATATGCTCTTGAAAAACTGTAAATATGGTTTCAATCATGTCATCTGTAATTATCCCTGATAACTACTTTAAAGCCTTCATAGCAACCTGTAAATACTTCCGGATATTTTACAGAAATAAAATCAGCTTGCCAAACAAATGTCATTCCTTCATTATTGTTAAAAGTTCACCTCTACTGTAGCATGTGCTCGAATTTATAAAGGAGTATCTGTGGCGAGACCAACATTTTATAATGATTCTGATTAGTTAGTTTGCCGATCAGTAATGTGCTTATCTGTGTGTACATGCAATGTTAAATATAGAATTGTGTCAAGGAAGTATGATTGCTTCGGCATACACATAGTTGCTACGTGTGTATCTGTGCACACACAGAGACGTGTACAAGTGTGTCAGTGAAGAATCATTCAGCCATGCATGTATCTGTGCATGATGTCAAGTTAATATCATCTAGATGAGATAAAAGTAGTCAGACTTGTTCTGTCGACACGACGACAAAGTAAGAAGGTCATCAAGGTATACCCAAGGTATACCCAATGCTCAACTAACGTGTCAACATGCAAAGAACTCACTTCCAATGAAGCAATACAGTACGCGAATGATGACATCATAAGAATCTATTTTTCGAGTTTCTGGATTTGAAGCAAGTATTTCGAAAGTATATCATAAAATAGCACGAATGATAAAAACATTACTAAAGAAATGGCAAATTGATAGACAGCACAACCCCTGTAAAAGAACTCTATATTAAGTCTGGTTCACAATTTACGAACCAAGCCAATAACGAAGTGATTCTGTAGGAAACCTTCCAATTGCCATACCTTTGGAACTTTTCGTCACATTGGAAGGAAACTTTTAATCTATTTAAGTGCTTTGAAAATCCGTGATCAAAATATATAAATTGTAAAAAAGAATTTTCATAACGGCACTCTATTGAATCGTCTTACCATTTCATCCAACACATCTTCATCCAACAGTGGCAAATTCTTCCCCACGTTCAGCAATCTTTCAAAGCTATCTCGTACAAATTGCCTCCACTGTTCTCTATTTAAATTTGGAAGTGACAAAAAGGACTGTGGGCAAGGATTGTCTGGCCAAGGGCAAAGTTTGTCATGACCAATTTTGAGATCTGCTTGTATTTTCTGGCAAATATCAGAATCTGAAATAAACCAAACATATGTCAGTATACAAAACTACGCCTTCACATCCCTGGACCACTGTGAGAGGGTTGCAGTTAAGCACACGAGCTACACCACTCAGACCATTGCCCTTACACAGTTAGTAACAGTGGTAGGAGGTGTGTGGGTTCCCTCTGTTTTGGCTCTAATTCTGTTCATATGCTATGCAACAACACATATTAGCAGCATAGATGGCAGGATAGAGGTGAGTGTTAAGTCAATCGATTGGTTACTGTTTCCGTGGAACAGCAAAGTGGATGCCTCAATCCTTGACAAAAGTCCTTAGTCCTTAGGACACTTAAGAATCCGAGAACAAAACCTATCAACCAACAAACCTCTTTCCATATATGCTTTAGTCAATACTCTATTGCCCCTAAACAATGTTGTTCTGTCCACCAGATAATTGCAGTCATTATGCAAATGGACTTTTCCATTCTTATACCTACTTTTCTCAGAATTTTGGGGCAAGAGGGGTCTAATAGATACGTGGCACATTTGAAGAGTGTCAAAGGACTTTTGTCTCGGACTGTAGTAATGTGATGTATTTGGCCAAAGGAGCTAACAGGCAGACTAAGCATATATAAAGATTCTGTAAATAGAGTTGCGCTTATCCCATACTTTTTAACTCACAGTTAATTCCTTTGTAAAAGGAATAAACGGAGTTATCTAAATCGGTTGAGTGTTAGTGACACTACAATTTTACCACAATGCTTTTGGTTGAACGGAAATTCGATTGTTTTGCGAGTGCAGTCCATCATCCCATCATAGGAGAAGCAGTTGGCATTAACGGAGTGGAGTATATCATGTCATCATTGGAAGAACCCATCAGGGTCAATGGCAGTGGCGGCTGGTGGGGTTTTTCGTAGGGGGTGGGGGGCAAATTTCAGATTTGGGTGTGACCCAATATAGTTACGGGGCACGTCCCAATTTCGTATTAGAGATGTCACATGAGAACAAAAATGTAACTTTTAGGTCTGTGTTGCTCAGGAACCTACGTATTTTTGAACATCTTTGATAAAAAATGTTTACTTTATAAAAACAGAAGTTACAAAGCAAGGTTACAGCAAATGTCCTATCATGAGAGCAATACTTCACCTTGAGTTCACCACAGGTGCGCTTTGATAATCTGTATATTAAATTCGTTGGTTAAGCAATTGCAAGTAAATGTATCAGTACATGGAACACGAGGAAATAAAACACATAACAAACTTTTAAGACAGAAGACAGAGTATAGGACACACGGAAATAATTTTTTATATTTTACGATAGGATTCGTATTTCAAAATGAGAAAAATATGTAGTTTCTATTTAAGAACCAGAATTGTATATAAAAGTATCTATTTATAACTTTTATTGTCCATGTGTCATTGCAATTATTGTTGTCATAATCATTATGATTAGAGTCTTTCAACGTCGGATTGATTTGTCAAGCTCGAAATAGAGTTACGTTTCTAGCAACGTAAGGACTATTATATCAAATATACTATGTACAAATCTCATAGGGATCTGAGTAAAATATAAAATCCGTAAATTTACTGCTCTTATTTGAAAGAGGCCTAGTCACTCCGTGAAAATGGGACCTGCAAAAACTCGCAGACCGAAAAGAACAATCTGAAAAGACACTGTCAATGAAGATGATGATTAATGACGACGACGACGACGATGATGATGATGACTGGTGACGATGACGACGACGATGACGACGACGATGATGATGATGATGATGATTGATGATGATGATGATGATGATTATTGATGAAGATGATGATGATTGGTGACGATGACGACGACGACGATGATGATGATGATTGATGAAGATGATGATGATTGGTGATGATGATGATGATGATGATGATTGGTGACGATGATGATGATGATGGTGATGATGACCACGACGATGATGATGATGATGATTGGTGACGACGATGATGATGATGATGATGATGATGATGATGATGATGATGATGATGATGATGATTGGTGACGACGTCGATGATGATGATTGGTGACGATGATGATGATGACGATGATGATGATGATGATGATGATTGGTGACGATGATGATGATGATTGATGAAGATGACGACGACGACGAAGATGAAGATGATGATGATGATGATGATGATTGATGAAGATGACGAGGACGACGATGATGATGAAATTAATAATAATAATAACAATAATAATAATGATGATGATGATAACAATGATGATAATGCAGTAAGAATAGAAATTTACTTACAGGTTGTTGAGCACCAATCTTCAGGGATTCCAGCATATATGGTAGCTCTACAAGTCACACATCGAAGATGATCAGCATCATCATTTTCCCAGCCATACTGTGCACAGCACAAGGGTGATAATTCAATAGGCTTTGCTGCCCATGTGCTTGACTGTCATGATAGTTAAGGACAAATATTTTGCACCAACACCACATATGTATGTTTTGCATGAGTCAGCACAACTTAAAAGAAACGTGACCAAACAATGTCTATCTAACTTGTCTACTTGCTCTCTATCAACTTTGTGTTATGCTGCTTGTTTGGTAACATTATGGCTGCAGGTGAAAAATTTGCTTACGTGCCATGAGAGGTAATATGTAAAGGTGAAACAGGGTTTATAAATTACACCATTTAATTGGACAAAAGATTTATAGTTTTATAGATGGAGAACTCATAATGAAAATAAATTAAGAAAAGACTAGTTAGTGTGCTTACAGACGGCAATTACAACAGACAGTTCTAGAATTGGGCAAATCAAATAGGAGTAACACGGTGACCTACTGACTAGGCCTAAGCAAGAAAATCATGGAAACCATCGGAAAATAAAAACCAAAATAAAAAAACATACACATAACTGATCATGGAAGCCCAAGTCTAAGTTACAAAAATGAAGGTGAAAGATTCCTAACATGAATATCCCCTGCTTATTAGTCTTTTGATGGTAGACTTTCTCATAGTATCTGACAACAGTCCAGTAAAATGAGTAGTGAGTGGAAAGAAAATTTCCCTCCGTATTTCACTTGCATGGGCAAGAACCTATTGTGTTGACAATAACTTAACGTTTATTTGGCTTCTTCTTGCTAAATCAAAAACACAATTAGCTGTAAATCCAATAACCGAGTTGTAAACAGGGTTTCTTTTACAGTACGAATAGGGCTTAACATTGTACTGGCCTTTTGTCTTAAACAAATGACAAATCTAACAAACACAGTCTATCCAAGACCTCATAATATTTAATCAATTTGTTACTGACGTTGCCTTGTACTTTGGCATCATTCATCAACTTGCAGCTTTGTGTGCTTCCTAATACTACATTTCGCAGATCAAATATCGTTAAAATTGCAATTCTGAGAGGCAGTAAAATGCCTGTACAACGTGATATGTTTTACATTTGCAGTTTTGGAACACCTGCCCACCCAAAACAAACGTTCCTGTATCTAGTATACCTTATAATGCACACAGCATTCCTTTGCAGCACATCTATTGCTAGTGGTAAAGATGTAAATTCCTTTAACAGTTGCTCTTTCATTGTCCACTAAATTTTACAGAACAGCTTCCATAACATGTTCTATGGCACCAATATGTATTGGGTTTTATAAGCCATAATGTGGACAGAACGTGTCCTGTTGTGAAAAAGGTAATTCCATGATATTATCATGTCTCGGAAATGATGACTTGTGTCTTTGGGGTTGAAATGGGTAACTGGTAACTGCAAGAAAGCAACTCCATGTCTGCCTGTCTATATACTTAACTGTTCTGTTAACCTGTCTCTTTGTCTATTAACAATATTAAAAACCAGTGAAGGCAAAGTACAGTAAATAATTAATGAATAACTCACACCCTCAATTTGAACTAAACCATTTATTAAACCTTAATCGGCACTTGCAAATCAATTCTTTTGTACCCATAACAAAGACAGCAATTGTCAAGGTGTACGTACAGTTTTGCCTTGAATGTATGGATTATGAACGTATTTACTCTTGTAAACCTTTAAATATATGAAATATATACACGCTGATGCTTGTACTATCGAAAATAAGCACAAACTTAACTGGACATAAGAGATGTTTGAATGAAGGATACAGAAAAAGTCTTCACTCTTTCTAAAAACAATTCCTTGTTTCGTGGGTTGCAGAGGCCTTTTGGTGCTATTGGCTGTTTGCCTATCCTGTTGAAAAAATAATAATTCAGTTGCTGTAAAATGGAATTAACACCAATGTTTTGACAGACATCAAATTTCAAAGCTAATACAAAAAATTCACTATAAACTCCTAGATAACAACAAATAACAATAACAGTTTCAAAACTTTATTGTCTCCATTTATTTTAATTGCATTCTGCCTGCTACTTCAAACAAAAAATTACCTATATAGAAAACCGTATTACCAGCTTGTTAATATCAAAAACAAAAAATTGGTGTGTGCACGGGTGTTTGTCAACAGAACGTGTGTACTTAGCACAAACTGGCAAACTATTTCCTGCCTGTATTTGGTTCCAGAGGATTGACAGAAATGGTCGGCTTTTTCTTTAATCTCTCAATTGGAAAATTAAGAAGATTAAAAGTAAACAAATTTCAGTCAATACTGAAGCAATGATGACTTAACATAATACCTGATGAATTGTAGTTTTAATTGTTGCAACAATTACCTTTCCCAGCTGAGATGGCTATTCTGACTGTCACAGAGGACTATGTGTGCACTCTATTGACTCTTAAGACCAATTTTAACACAATCACCTTTTTATAAGGTGAAAATAACAAACAATGGACACTTGCACCCCAAATAATTTTAGAGTTAAATTTCAAAATGCAGTCCAAGAATACACAAATGACAAAATAATTTCCTGTACAATTTTATGTTGTTTTCCACAATCTTCCTGCAATCATCATCACCTCTTTTCATGCAAACAATGTATGAATTTAGGTCTTAAGCATCACAGACCGATTTATCTAAGGATATCAATATTAACAGCACAAAAGCAAAAGTGAGAGGCAGTTTCTTTTTCCAGAAAAAAAGGCATAGGTAATAAAGCAATGGGTCGGTACATAAGGTCCTGCACGAGACGACTGCACAGTTTTTGCATTGTTACACAGTTAGATATTTGATATGCTACTACAAAAATTAAATATGTAACAGGATATCAAGCCTGCTTTATCTCATCCCTAAGAGCAATAAACAGCTCTTTTCTTTTGCTGAACTAATGGGCATTCTCAAAATCTTGAGAGTATGAAAGATTGTTACTCATCAAGGCAATTACAAAGTCACTGGTTCTAAATAATCTCAAAAATTCAAGCAAGTGACAAAATATGATTAGATGTATTGAATCTTCTTTTTCATGTTACATAGCCAATAGAGATGTTTTTGATATCAACAACATACTCCTTGTATTTGAATAAAGTATGTAGGTAACTGGCTTTCCAAAATTGGCTCATTGTATTTACTTGCCCAATTTCAAGCTTGAGTGTCTGGCTGTTGATTGCAACACCTCGTTTAAAGTTTAACACTAGAGCTAAACCAGTCTCACAATCAAGGAATCCAAAGAACCTTTTGCTGCCAGTACTCCTAAATTGGCAGTGAAGAATTTAGAGAAGGGCTTCTGAAGGAATTACTCTTTGCAGACGACCTAGTAATTATGGCAGACAGTGAAGAGGAATTACAAGAAAAGAGGTTGAGATGGCAAATGGGCAAGGCATGGAAAGAAAGGGTTTAAAAGTCAACACAGGGAAGACAGAAGTGAGAGTAAAGAGGAAAGCTGGGACTAAAACTACAATAAAGAAAAAGAGAGATGTCAAACTGAATCAGGTTGATAAGTTTAAGTACCTTGGCACAACATTGAGTGAAGAGGTGGATCTGAACAGGCAGTCAGAGCAAGCGTAACAGCAACATGGAACAAGTGGAGAGAATGCATGGGAGTGACAAATGACGAAAAGATAGCCAGAAAGCTGAAGGTTAAGACCTATGTAACTGTAATAAGGCCAGTATTACTATACAGAGTGGAAGTCTGGACCACAAGAAAGAATGAAGAAAAGCTGATGGAAACAACGGAGATGAGGATGTGACAGAGAATGAAAGTGGTTACACTGAAAGACAAGCAGAGGAGTGATGCAATAAGAAGTGAACTTGGCATGTGCAACATTCTAAAGAAAATCAAGGAAGGAAGACTAAGGTGGTTTGGTCATGTAGAAAGAATGGAGGAGGATAGCCCGAGAAAGATGGTGAGCAGAGAGGATATGGTGGGAAGAAGAGGGAGAGGAAGGTCCCATAAGAGATGGACGGATTGTGTTAAAGACAACATGGATGAGATTGGAGTGAGGAGAGAAGATGCCAAGCAAAGGAACATCTGGAGGTCGAAGATAAAAGTGGCAGAACCCACTCTAAGTGGGACGAATGTCTAAGAAGAAGAAGAAGAAGGAGAAGACTCCTATGTTGGTATTAGAAAACGTTCTTTCTTAATTCTTTACAGTTAGTGGAACAGCTACATTTCGAGTGTCTTACAGTCAATAGATGTTTCCTGTAAAGTGCAAATGATCTTTACAGCTGAGAGATACATCAATTGAATTAGGTCTCCTGCTATTTCCAATTTTTTTAAAAAACTTTAAACAGCCTTCTGACAGTGATCATTTCCCCTATTAAGACTGTCAATTTTATATTCACCTCTTGCTTTGCTTAGAAACCTGTAACACAACAAGTATGCAGTCCTCGAAATCCATCAAAATGTTTGGCAGCACAAAATTGCCACCGTGAGAGAGAACCTCATTGATAATTTTGGTTTTAAAAGGCATTTTTGGCAAATGGACAAGATCACCTGCTCGTTGCAAGCAGCTTCTTTAGAACATTGTGCAAGGGATGCATTCATCAGAGAAACAGACATGAATGGCATTTAAAATGTTTTCAGTTTAAGTGTGTGAACTAAAATATTCACTCATTGTAGGGCAAGGGGAAAGCTAAAGAAATTTGTTAAATTGTGTCCAAATGGTTTCTAACATTCTCCCCCAAAGACCAGAAGTGTCATCTTTTAGGTTTCTTAAGTGTTTGACTTTCATATGTGCCTGAAAAATCATTCAGCATTTTTTGCTGCAGCACTTGCTTTAGTCGACAATATTTAGGACGAAATTGCCGAATGCGATTCCGAGGACTGAGTATGCGATGTAGGATGCACAGTAGAATGGGATATAAACCTGATAGAGTAAATATTTGCAACATCATATACGCCTGAAGGAATTGGTCTCAGTCTTGCAACTACCGCATTCACTTCTTCATATTTGCAAGACCAGTGTACTGTGGTGAGGGATATAGCTAACAGTTTCATGCTTCATTTGAGTACAACATCTTTTGCTCTCTTAAAAGTTTCCCCACTTTTTGTAACATTGGAAATTTACCAAGCTATTTTACTTTGACTTGGTGGCATCAGAATAGCATTAATAATTATTTTGCTACCTGCAATCATATTATCAATAATTGGCACTGATAAGTCTTAATTTAAAACCACAACATACACACTCTGAATGATGACAATTTTTTTACATTACAGTACTTCATATAAACAGGATATCTCACACAACACTCAAGATGAAGTTTCGCTTCCCCCAATGATTAGCAAAGTATCTGTCAGTTACACGAAATTGAATAGGGTCATACTTTCTTTGTTAACTTGTGTAATGGCTACAATAACGTATCATCCTTTAAATGCACAAACTTTGTAACAGATTGTCTATTCAGTTTTCCAGCATCCTGAAGCATTTGCATTCATCAGGATATCATGATTGTTTCCGTGGCTTCAAAATTTTCTGTTTCACCTTTTGATTACTTATTTCCTCTTTTCGTGAAATTTTGTTACACGTTCAATGAAAAGCTTCACTTAAAAACAAAAGCAATTAACCTTTGTTACATTTTTTTCAAAAAAGTCACGAATGTTATTGTGATACCAGCTTTGGGTCCCTGGATATTAACCAACTCATTGACCATATGTTCATGTTCTTCAAGTCTTTACATTTCCGGGGTTTCTATGTTAGTTTGCTAAGTTTTATTGGAAAATTCTTTTAATATTTCCAGAGCTAACATGTGTCAATAATTACTTCTCTTAAGATATCAAGGGTGTCTCATTTCAATTGTCGACTCTTTGTCCATTTCAATCTTGAGAAAATTAACACCCTGGCCGATAAACATATCAGAGGCCTATACATTTACTGTAGTTCTTTCAACAATTAAACCTCGTTGTAGGACTGAACATGCAAAATCATATCCACTGTGAACAACAGTAGAATAATGTCAAATCACTCCATGTTGATAGGACTACTCCAAGAGGGAGACATAATAATAATAATAATAATAATAATAATAATAATAATAATAATAATAATAATAATAATTGCAATGTTTATACAGGGT